>NDFZ01003381.1:13114-27399 GCA_002192655.3 Mamestra configurata
ATTGTAAAGAGCTGGAAGTAATTTGAAATTGATGGAACAATTTATTTATTTATTTGATGGCCGAAGCAGTTATGTTTAGTGAATAGGTATATAAACCTGAATTATTGTAGGATTTAACTTAAGATTTATTTTTAGTGTATGTAGATACGATATACTTTAAGATTATTAATTATTTCAAAACTAATGTAACCACGATTTTGTAAATACTGATTTAAAAGAGTGTCCATGGAGTTTCTTGCACGTTCTTCTCCATAGGATCTACTTTTTCGAACGTGCAACTGCTGCGCTGGAGATAGGGTCAGTGAGTGTGTTTTGCTGCAGAACAACTTGCTGCTCTTGTAGCTAGCGCGGCAGAACTAGCTTCGTCTATTTGACTGACAGACCTTGATCATTCAAAATGCCAGTAATAAGTCTGTTTGAAATAAAGGATTCTGATTGATTGAATGAGTGATACCATCCAACAACGAATAACATACGAGAGGACTCGTTAAATGCAGAATGGCCGATTGTTATCTTTTATTATTTTGCTGATATTCTATTTTTAAATCTGAACATCAAACTACTTAAAATGAATAAGCATTAAGTAGTTATTTCGGATGTTCCATTTTTAATATAACTAGTTGAATTTAAAGTACTTAAAGTGAATGAGCATTAGTTTAATGTGGCGGGGATTTTTAATCTGTGGCATTCGTGATTGTTCCCGCCATGAAACGTCAACATGTTTTGGTTAATGATTTTAATGGAATGAATTTAATAATAATTTTAATTTAATTTTTCGTTATATTATGAAAAATATAACGAAGCATTGGAAAGTATACTGCGCTTTATTTAACCTCCTAGCTCCTGAAGTTTTTCCAATTGTATGTTAATTATGAAGGTTGTAATTATCAGAAAACACAGACTGGCAGGGAATTCGATTACTTACCACAATGAACGTATTATGTAATTGTCATTTGTAGCGAAACGTAACGTATCTTTATATTGTATTTGATTAGTTAGTTTGACGTCTTTCTGTCGCGGATTTTGTTTTTGTATTGAACTAAGTCATCTGATTAAATCACTGATTAAACGGCGCCATTGTAAAGGCTAGGACACTATTGAACGACTGATTCTGAATCTTTTGAACGCCAGAGCTTAAACGCATCGGCGATGGAAAATCGTAGAACAACTGCTGATTAAAAATGGTTTTTGTCAATGACGCTACTGACATGCGTTTTTTATTTTACTCAATAGTTTAAGGACCAAACTAGACTATAATATCAAAAAAATATACATATTATATGAAATGATTTTTTTACAACACCACAAACTTTATAGTTTTGACGGGCGTCCATGTTAAGCCCGTTCACTTCATCACTTTCAAATTGATTTTATTGTTATACGTTACAGGAAAAGGTATAATGTATTATATATTTCTGGAAACCTCGTCTTTTGAAGAATATGAAACATCTAATATATATTTAATATTATGTTAACGTTTACCTTAAAATAATCACAAAACAAAATATGGTGAAAATTTTTTTTTAAGTTCATCGAGACTTTTGACAGTTGCCCACGTTTACCCCTTTTTTTTTTTAAGGATTGGAAATCATCAAATGACTTCTTCCGCTTTGGGTGGAGCAGAAGGGCGTGGCAGACTCTTACTGACTAAAACCCATCCGTCTTCCTTCTAAAGCCCTTTGCGTTCCAGGGCCGCGGTGACTCTTTCGAACAAATTCCGCAAACCTGGCAGGACCCACGTTTACCCCTGCTTTTCATTTAATGTTGATTTGTATTCTAGCTATCCATAAACATAATCAAATAAAAAAAAGCTGCGGATATTTGCGGTTTTCGGAGTAATTAGTAAAAATGTGATAATAGTCAGAAAACGGCAAACCGCTCGTTATCTATTGCGGTTTGAAACGTTACCTACTGTTTACATCAATTATAGTTTGCGGTAAGTTTTGTAATTTATCATTGATATTAGGGCGTTTATCTTTTTTGCACTCATGTTGCGTTTGAAAACATTAATCAACAGGATGCACACTCATATTTCATATAGTATATAAACAGTTGTTTCATTTCATTGTCAATAAAAAAAAAAATAGTGGTGAATTAACAGAAGTGTAATTGTTACGAATACAATATAACTAAGTATGTGTTTTGTTGACTTTTCAAAATGTCTACTTTCAAGTGTTCTAAACGTGAAATAATACTTTCGTATATCGAAGGAGAAAAATCACTGGAGGCACTATCAACAGTTTTAAAAGAAAATTGTCATGTAAGTATCTGAAGACAACGTGTTTCATCCTCAGTGATTTTGACATTATTCCCGCTTTTAATAAACGATGGACAAGCTTCACGAAAAGAAAGAGAAAGAAAGAAAGAAAAATTTTTATTTGGGACTCGCACAAGACAAACAAACCAGTAAAATAAAATAAATAACTAAACAGTATAATAAAATAATTATCTGTGCGAGGCCAAAATGGTCCCTATCTCAGCTTATGCTGCGATATCTAAAAAATAAATAACGCGAAAAAAGGATACATTTTTAATGAAAAACAGTAATTAGTTGGAATCAGAATATTCAGTAACTTTACCGAACTCTGAAGACGTTACAACCGACTCCACACCATCTACTTCTTCTGGAAAACGTGGGAGACCGTGCGTATCTTATCCAGACTTGTCAGAATCCAGTAAAAGAAGAAAGAATACAATGTTACTTATTGAATATGGATTTGAACACGTCTATTAAACAAATCAGCTGCGTCACAACCTGAGCAGCAGAAAGGGAGAAAGCAGAACCGTCACTGTGAAACTCTTCCGAGGAATCCGATACAGCGCTGTCCAGCGAAGCAAGAGTGTGATGAGGAAGGCTTCATCAAAGTAAACAAGAAGAAAAAAAAGCCTACTTGTCGCAATCAATGCGGTGCTGCACTGACAGGACCAAATATGCTGCTACGTCCAGCGATACCTTCGACGTTGCTGTAGGTGTCCCGACTGCATCACTCCACGAAGGTTGAGGAGATCGTGGAGTACATGAAGGTGAACACCAAATGGACCTTGAGGGCCGAGAAGTTGGAACAGCGTCACAACACCAACTTAAAGTCGTTTGTGGTGCGGGTTCCGACACAACATCTCGACACGTTCCTGAAGGAAGAGTTTTGGCCGAAGGGTGTAGTCTACCGACGTTTTCGCGGCAGGCTACGCGACACCGCGCAGCGTAACTCGACGCCGTCACTTCGTGTCTTAGTTCATAAGTTAATTAAGTAAGATTAATATGTATTAGTTTAGTTTTTGTATGTTTAATTTGTGTATTTTATCTATGGGCCTTAGTTGCCTGATAATAAAGAATTTTTATTATTTATTTATTTATTATATCTTCAAAGACTGCAAGATTTATTAGATCACACATTTTTTTTTTTAAGGATGGGAAATCATCAAATGACTTCTTCCGCTCTGGGTGGAGCGGAAGGACGTGTCAGACTCTTACTGACTAAAACCCATCCGTGTTCCTTGTTAAGCCCTTTGCGTTCCAGGGCCGCGGTGACTCTTTCGAACAATTCCGCAACCCTGGCAGGCTCTGGCCGTAGCGGGCCCCGTCTTCTATGCTGACATCTCTTTGAGGCGCGCGTGAAATACAACGCGCCATCGACCCGGGCCTGGTGGTAATCGGACAGCGAGCCTCCCAACGCTCGCCGTCTGCAGGCCCGCGATTAGATCACACTGCAGCTAGAATATTGGCAATAGATTCAGTGTATAGGAATGGATTGAATAACTTACTTCTATACAGTAAATGGGGCTGTGATGGCTCATCTGGTCAAAGCCAGTACAAACGAGAAACTGCCAGAAGAGTCTGAACTAATTTCTGACGCAAATTTATTTATCACTTTTTTGGTGCCTATTAAGTTAATTAACAAGCTAACAGGTGATGTTGTCTGGCAAAATCCGGTACCTTCATCTATTCGTTTTTGCCGGCCTATATTAACCTTTTGAACGCCAGTGTCACGTATACATGACAAGCAAGCGCGTGCCCTGTACGCAGCGGGGGGGCACGCCGATGCGTTTATGCTCTGGCGTTCAAAAGGTTAATAGAATTTTGCAAAGAAACTCCCGAAAAAACTAAAGCTGTTGTGGATGAAATAAAAGGTGAAATAAATTCTTTGGGTCCATCATTAATTAGCAAAGAAGGTGAGGGAGTGCAAGTGAAGCATGATCTCTTTCTTACAATGATAGATGGCAAAGTAGCTCAGGTATTAACAGATACGACTTCGGGTTCCACATGTACAATATGTGGAGTTACTCCACGCCAAATGAATGATTTGACTAAAGTGACTGCTAGGCCTGAAAATTACCCCAGGGATGTGCCTTAACAGGCGTTGCACAGAGGGGTTCCGGAGTGGTATTTTAAGAGGTAACGGAACCCTTTCTATGTGCGGATGGTGATCACCGGGGTGGTTTTAGTGAGGTAAAAATCCCACACTCCCTGGTCTTTACCCCAAAAGTCCAGGCGCCTTTTGAAGGTTTCCCCCCGAAAACAAAAAAAAAACAGGCCTGAAAATGAAGATTCTTATCAATACGGACTGTCTACTTTGCACGCCTGGATTCGTTGTATGGAATGATTTTACATAAATTTCCTATAATCTATCTTTCCAAACATGGTCAGCCACAAATTACTTATTGCGCTTTCAATACATTTGAACAAAATTATTATATTGAAGTGTCTTATTATGTTTTTAGAGTTCCGTACCTACTAAAACTGTTAAATTAAATAGTCCAGTTCATGTTTTTATAATCCCGGGTTTTAATTGTCATGATTTGATTCCATTTATGATTCCGGGATTTTACAGGAGGTATTATCAGCTCTATGTTACTTACTCCCACGAACATTAGGTAAATATAGTCTACCTATTCCGATCTCTGTTGTTAACTCTCATATTGCATTTAAATTTAGATTTATTGTTACCATACTCTCCATTTTAATTCTCCAAAACGCTTTGAAATAATTTCCCAAAACGTGTCTATCTTAATAGATTTGGCCCCGCACTTTTTCATGGGGACATACTCGTATATCAAGTGGCAGATGACAAATAGCCCTACTTTTCGGGGCAAGTCGGCTATTACGAACACACCTTGGATATTATGGAATTGTGTGGTAGGTACTTCAGTATGTTTTTTTTTATTCTTTCTATGTTCACTGTTAGGCTATGTAAAAAAAAAAATGACTGGCCAAGAGTGGCCAAGTGCGAGTCGGACTCGCGTGCAAAGGGTTCCGAACGAACTTCATTTTTGTAACTTTATATTTTACCAAATATAATGAAAACCCTACGTGCCATCCACGGTATTGTTTCAAAAACTAAAAAAAGGAAAGTGTAGTTTGACCCCCAAAAGTGACCCCGTACGCAAAATCTATTTATTTACGTCACGCATCCTTGTTTGGGTCATAGAAGTTCATATATGTACGAAATTTCAACAGAATCGGTCCAGTAGATTCGGAGAAAATTGACTGTGACAAACGGATAGACAGACACCCGAGTGATCCTATAAGGGTTCCGTTTCTAACGGATGTTCGGAACCGTAAAAAGAAATAAGATGTAAACACGTTATGCAGTGTTTGCCTAATTTCGAGGAAAAATGTGTTTGTTCATGTGTGTTTGTAGAATCATCCTTTTTACTTACCTATAAGCTTATCTGATTCCTTGTTTATCATTGTTGTTAGGCTCGCGATTAACGACTTCTTTTTCAAAGTCAAAGTTTTTATTTGTGTGATTTTTGGTGATACAGTAAAATCAAAATCTAAATCAAAAGTCATTTATTCAAATTAGGCTGAGTGCCAGCACTTTTTGAACGTCAAAGTTCTACATAAAGACAGTCCCCCAAAACGCCCGCCCGTCACCGTCCCGTCAGTAGGTCTTATAGTTAGGTTTTGGTAACTCAAAAAACTACCCATCAAGGCATACACTATTTAAGAACATAAGAATTTAAAATCGATATTAATACAAGTTAACAACAATTGCAAAATAGAATACAATAAATTTGTATAAGTAGTAATCATTTAGAACACAATTAATTATTATAATAAATATTCAGAACACAATAAATAAGTCAATTTTTGAATATTCTCTTTCTTCTTTCTTCGTCGTACCCTCACTGCTGGGGATCGTGACCACACACGACGTGTCTCCAACCATGCGGTCTTCTGCAATGTGGACCGCTCTGTACATGCTGCCTAAAACTGCCTTCTTTATTGCGTCGGTCCATCTTGTTGTTGATTCTGTTTTTTATTTATAGATCATATAGTCATAGATGACAGAGACAAAGTCGACGATGGAGCGAGCTTACCCAATGATGTTCTACCAGTGCCGGTAATTGACGTCTACCTCACCTTTGTTAGCTGTGATGTGATCGACAATGGAGCTCGCGTGCCTAGAAGTAATAATTCAATCTTGAATTAAAGAGCACAGGCTATGGCAGGGAGTTCAACAATTACTTACCTGGGTCTCTACTATGAAGTCTTCAAACGATCATGATTCCGCTCTAAGAGAGAGACGGAGCTATACATAGCGAATAGCACTATCCCTTTTACATTATCGGAATTGGATGGCATTAGCACGTCATAGTAGGTCGGCTGTACTCACTATGAACGTATTCCCGAAACGTTTTATGCCGATGGTCAGTCTAATTCGATGCAATCCATCTGAATACCAGTGTTTTTCGTGACTTCGTTTTGATATCATTTAGGAATTAACTCACGGGCTTATCCTCCCAAGAAGTCCTACTAGAACAACACGTCACGTGATCATCATGATCATAACCTTTCAGCCGACAGAAGTCCACTTCCACTAAGGCCACTCCAATGACAAAATTTAAAAAAAACTGTGTGTCATATGTAATGGTCGTTTTCTAAATGATCCCTACTTGGCTATCACAATTTTATATCCAAATTGACTGAAACGAATGCCCTCAGCTAACCGTTCTCATCCCTACAATTCATAGGCACTCGAAATAGTTCACATACATTCCCCTAAACGTAGAAAATCAACAAATAAACCAATTAGAAATGGCTGCTTGACATTTAAAAGATGATTTCACGCCACTCGAATGCATCTGTAGCGTGAAATTGACGCGTATCTAAGCGCATTCGATCTATTTAGCGTTTGGCGCGAATTTGCCAGGTGACATCTGTCAAGTTTTTACTTTTTTTTTTTTATGAACATCTGAAATCCAATTGTTAAGCGTTCAAATTGAAGTCGCAATATCATCTCGACGACAATCAATGTCAAATACTTATCGAAATCGAGAGAAATTGAAGTTTTCGCCATTTTGCGACTACGATGCGAATGCGAACGCTACTTAAAAATACGAGTAGGTATTGGTCATCTGGGATCCTGAAACAGCAGTTAATTTGTTATCAAATGAATGAGATAGAGATAGGATAGAGATATTCTAAACTTCTTGTAGGTAGTGAAATATAACGCTAAAATTGTTTCTTGTAAGAGATAATTTCTGGAAGTACCTTCTGATCATATTTACTACGAAACTAGCTTTTGCCCGCGACTTCGTACGCGCATATCCCGTTTTTCCCCGTTGCCGTAGGAATTTCGGGAAATCCTCTCTTAGTGCTTCCATAAACTCCCCAAGGGGACACTTTCTACGACCAGTAGTTTCGGCTGTGCGTTGTCCGTCAGTCAGTCAGTAACGGACGAGTTTTATATAAAGGAGTCACACTGAAAGTTTTTAGAATAGACTAGTAAGAAAAGAACAGCATAATTTTTTTATTTCAATTTCGAATAAAGACCTCTTCAGGAATCATGTGTAATGAATTCATATGTCATTTGTTTTACAAATGGCGCCAATTATAAAAGTGTCTGTCGTGCGTCAAAATGGATTTGTCTAGAGAAAATTTTCGCTCAATGATTTATTACGACTTTCGATTGGGTCTTACTCAACAACAATGTTACGATAGACTTCGATTAGCATTTCATGACGAAGCCTCATACCGTGCCGCACTGGTTAAATGGGATTAATGTGGTCAAAGCAAACTCACTGATTCGCGAAAAGGACGTTCTTCTACGGCAACTACTGAGATAATGTGAGTGCTGTGCGGCTGAAGCTGATAGAATGGTTATATGTTCGGGTAGCTTTAGGCATTGGCAAGTAAAAAAAGTCTAACATGAACATTTGGGCGTCAGAAAGCTTTGTAACATTAGACCTCATAATTTGACGGACGATAAAAATCGCTGTCGTTTGGATTGGTGCCGATCAATGCTTGAAAAGTGTGACGGAGATGACTCGAATGCTGTATGAGACATCGTCACAGGTGATGAAAGCTGGATATATTTTTACGAATCTGAAATCAAAAGTCAAATTTGCAGACAAAAGTAAAGAAGGGCCGAAGTCAAGGGAAAAAGATGATTGCCTCATTCTTTGGACGGACGGTTCATTTCACAACAATGGTCCTAGATAGTGCATAGCTGTCAACCATCTTCCAACCTCTCCATCTCTCAACTCGAACTTACCATCATCTTACACGCAAACAAATAAATAAAGTAACACACACGAAATATTTAGGAGTAATCAACTAATCATAGACGAAAAACTTAATTTCAGTGAGCTTGTTGCAGTTATATCTGCCAGGGTAAGAAAGATTATACACGTTGTGAAATAGTTGCGGAATGTAGCGCCATTAAAATTTCGTTATAGTTTCTAGTAATATTGAAATTATTGTTATTCAGTGTGCATACTTATTATTCATTTGTAACTGCACAGGAATCCTAAAAGGTTCCTGCGGGACAGGCCTAGCCTAGTGCAGGAAGTCTTTGAAAATTCTTTTATGCTTAATTTTTAAAGTAAACGCTCTTGTATAACACAGTTTGTAACCTATATTTTCATTTTAATAAATGTATTCTTATTATTAAGATAAACGGACTGTTACTGCAGATTGTATAATCATTCATTGTTTATCAGTTGTCTCGTAAACTGTTAGACAGCAGCGTTCAAGAAGCAGGATCCACTCCATCACGACAATGCTCCAGATCATTCCGCCAGACGGACTATCGAATATTTGTCTATCGAATGTGGAGTTAGTGAGTCATCCTCCTTAAAGTCCCGACTTGGCATCTTGTGACTTTTATTTATTTCCAAAAATAAAAGATTAACTTAGAGGAATTTGTTTTATGAACCCTGAAGATGCCGTGACTGCGTTTGAAAAAGGTTTGGAAGAGATCCCTAAAGAAGAGTGGGCCAACTGCTTCAGTCAATGGTTCCATCGTATCCGACGGTGCTTAGAAAGGAACGGAGACTATTAACATGCTTCTACATCATTCCGTTTTTATTTTCATTAATTTTCAGTGTGACCCACGTAACTATTACTATATTGATATTGATTTTATCTGATAGAAAGCTACACTGTTATATTGCTGAATGCCAAAGGTTACTTTTAAACCAAAAAAACACAGGCACGTGAGACAATCCATAAGAGTGCAAACACGAAAAAGGTTATATCTATAACACTTGTACTCAAAATACTTGATCATTNTCAGGAAGTCTTTGAAAATTCTTTTATGCTTAATTTTTAAAGTAAACGCTCTTGTATAACACAGTTTGTAACCTATATTTTCATTTTAATAAATGTATTCTTATTATTAAGATAAACGGACTGTTACTGCAGATTGTATAATCATTCATTGTTTATCAGTTGTCTCGTAAACTGTTAGACAGCAGCGTTCAAGAAGCAGGATCCACTCCATCACGACAATGCTCCAGATCATTCCGCCAGACGGACTATCGAATATTTGTCTATCGAATGTGGAGTTAGTGAGTCATCCTCCTTAAAGTCCCGACTTGGCATCTTGTGACTTTTATTTATTTCCAAAAATAAAAGATTAACTTAGAGGAATTTGTTTTATGAACCCTGAAGATGCCGTGACTGCGTTTGAAAAAGGTTTGGAAGAGATCCCTAAAGAAGAGTGGGCCAACTGCTTCAGTCAATGGTTCCATCGTATCCGACGGTGCTTAGAAAGGAACGGAGACTATTAACATGCTTCTACATCATTCCGTTTTTATTTTCATTAATTTTCAGTGTGACCCACGTAACTATTACTATATTGATATTGATTTTATCTGATAGAAAGCTACACTGTTATATTGCTGAATGCCAAAGGTTACTTTTAAACCAAAAAAACACAGGCACGTGAGACAATCCATAAGAGTGCAAACACGAAAAAGGTTATATCTATAACACTTGTACTCAAAATACTTGATCATTTGTTTTAAACTTCTACATAGCACAGGTCCTAAAACTGTGCCTTGAGGCATTCTCTATACAAATAAAATTAACCACCTTACCGTTTTGCTAAAATGTCCATCACTTGTTTTTTTAGTTATTTATGGAAGACACGAGCATTACCTATGCAGTCAAATGCTTTAGTTAAGTCCATTTACATGGTGCTTGCTAAAATAAATTATTGAGCCATTGTTTCTTTTTTGTACAATCATGTCAATCAAGTGACGAACGTTGTTCTATCTATTTGAGAGGTTCTTGACTGTTTCTAAAAAGGTAAGATTCTGTTTTTTTTTAATGAATTATTTAAACTTAATTAACAATAATGGAGCATAGGAATGAGAGGAGCTTGTGGTTAAATAAAAACAGATGCTGGAGTCGGTCTTCAAGGGTAAGCAATGCTTGCTGAGGTCGGTCTGTGGATGGGTGACCATCTTAACATCTCGAGATTCCTCACTGCTTCAAAAAGCACGTTAAGCCGTCAGCAGCTGGGAGCTGTCATTCGAACATATTTGTCAGGTCCGAGATTTTACAGGAGGTATTACCTATCAACTCTATGTTACTTACTTCCACGAACATTAGGTAAATATAGTCTGCCTATTCCGATCTCTGGTTATTAGTGATTGACCTCGTTAAATACCTACATTAAAAGCCTTTTCACACGTTATGGCTAATGTGTATATCATAAAATTAGTGTTTTTCCTTTTGTAATCGTGGGGAAACCTTTAAAAGGCGCCTAGAACTTGAGGGGAAAAGACTACAGAGTGAGGGACACTTACCTCGCAAAAGAGCCCCGCTTATATAAGGCCTCCCGGAACCCTATATGTGCGACACATCCCTGGGGTATTGAAAGTTTCTAGGTAACTTTGAAAACTTTTTGAATTGAAATTGCTCAGTTGTAGATTGAGCCGTTGGTCAAGGTACTCATACATTGACCAACGGCTCAAATCGTGCTTTGCGCTGTTGCCGATGCCGCCGGGACTTGTGTAAAAGAACTACGGGTGCAAAATAAAAAAAATTAACCAAAATATACAACCGATTTCCAAATTAAAAAAAAAACACCAGAAAGTATAAAAATAACTAAGTTCGGAAGTCGGTGTTTTTGGTTGTTTCTTCGTATTTTAACATTTTAAGTCGATTGTATTTTGTTTTTTTAAGTTTTTATTTTTCACTTTTAGTGGTAGGTACCCCACACTTTATAATACCACTGGAAAGGCACAGGAAAGCAAAATACGTAATTTCATTTTCTTGACGGCATGTTTTTTCTAGCCATTTTGATTTATTAACCAAACTACTGAACCGATTTCGATGACATCTAGATGGGACCAATCGGAAATCCTTTCACATAAAAAAATATTTTTTCAAATCGGTCTATAAACGTAAAAAAATACAACCGAATTGAGAACCTCCTCCTTTTTTGAAGGAAAAAAATTGTAAATGAGACCAAAAGTAAGCTATTGGTCAATTAATGTAGATAACCTTTGCAGTCAACAAGAAAAGTATTCATTGAAACCAAAAATGAAAAATGTCGTGCAAGTAGGTATATTATTTTAAGCTATGCATGCTAATATATCCGTTTTAACTCTAAGCAGACCCCAACATGTTGGGAAAGGGCTAAGCATATGACTATACCTATCACTTGAGCCTTTTGAATTTTTCCAGACAAGACACTCGGCAGACATACCTAAACGTTATTTATCCCACATTAACGTTAAATCAACCCAGTAAACAAATACATCAACAGTTTTACGCCACAACGATTCCCAATTCATCATTCATTCGAGGAAAACTGCCAAAGTGACAGAGTGAAAATTTAAACTGAAATAAAACGTGACCACCATTTTGATCGGGCTGTTTAACGTAATCGATACATCTGATTCGGCTAAAATGCATTCGACTTCACAACCGATTTAACTCACCGCTCGAATTTCAATTTAAAATTCAAAACGCGAACGCGCGGGACTTTATGCGTCTACAAAGTTTGCTCATGCAGTTGTGTTGTCTATTCCCCGTTCAGATTGTTATTTTTTGACAGCAAATACAAGATGGCGGATTTTACGATTCATTTGGCGCTCTCGATAACTGTCAATCGCTGTTCGGTTGTAAGGAATAAGTTTATTTATTTGCTAAAGGGATCCTTTATCGAGGTTTTCATGGAAAATGTTGGAGCGGTCGGTATTTTAGAAGTGAGTACGTGTATGTTAGCACGTATTTGTTATATATCGTAAAAGGTATTTTATTGTGATTTTGAAGAAGTAATAACTTGATTCTTAGAAAGAGTCTATGCTTGCGGCGGTTTTTAGAAGCAGACGATGTGGGTTTACGCGGTTAGCACACCAACTAGAAATCTTTCCAGCCTTTGGCTTCCAGTTTTACCGGATGCGACTGAATACTATAATTTTACACAGAGCCTATCAGAATTTCACCACCCAGTGACTGGGTAACACCATACCCATTGGTAATACATCATACGTACTGTCAGACTTTCGTGTTTTTGACTACCCGTAGGTACGACTGTCAAAAATTGACTGACAGACGGGACCAACGTCTTTTACGTGCCTCTGATGCACGGAGGGTGGCAATATGTATTGGATGGTCAACTCATACCTACTAAGACCGCCCATTTCAAGGCTAGCTTGACTTTCAAGATTTACTCTTTCTTTTAAGGATGGGAAATCATCAAATGACTTTTTCCGCATTGGGCGGAGCGGAAGGGACTGTCAGACTCTTACTGACTAAAACCCATCCGTGTTCCTCCTAATGCCTTTTGCGTCTTTCGGCGATCTACTCCTGCAGCTGTTATTAATTCGCCACGAGCACTTCACTCTCAAGTTCTAAAGTAGCGACCGCGTACCGGAAGACGTAGCGTTGGAAGACAAGGTGGACCGATAACCTGGTTAGGGTCGGGAGTAGCCGATAGATACAAGACGCACAGGATCGGTTGTTGTTGCGACACTTGGGGAGGCCTATGTCCAGCAGTGGACGTCTTTCGGCTCATATGATGATGATGATGCCTTCACCTTATCCCAACAACTAGATGTTTAAAGAAACAATGGCATTTTTATTTTAATATACAACCTTTAAGAATGATTGTTGGCTACCTACTTATTATAAAATGCCAAGTACAAACAATAATTTGAATTTATTATGTAGGGTTTGAAGAAGTATCTTATAATGCTGGCCAGGTATTAATCTGATTATGGAATCTTCGACCTCAATATGACGGTAACTAACGGATTGATTTATTAACAAACTTGTTAATAAATCACTCTTAAACTTATTTCTCTCATTTAGTGAACATTGTTCACAACCACAAGCACAAAGTTAAAATCGAACATTCAAACATACATACATACTACAAACAAATCTTGACTTAAAGACTCTGATATGATAAAACTTTTTTTTTTTTTTTTACTATTGACAGGCAGGCGTTTGACCACTATCTCACCTGATATTAGCGATGATGTGGTCGACGATGGAGCACGCTTGCCTAGAAGTAACCTATTCACTCCTGACTTAAAGACCCCCAGGTTGTAGCTATCAGGAAACACAGACTCTGGCAAGGTATTCCACTCCTTAGCTGTACGCACAATGAATGTATTCCCAAAACATTTGGCGCATGGCCGTACGTCTTGTGATACCTAGGTACTTATGGTAGCACATAAATAAGATAGATAGATAAAACATTTATTTGGTACAAGAACAGAAAACACAACACACAAAAACACACTTACATCAATCATAATACTAGAAAATAGAAATATGAAAAAACATTAAAAAAGAAAAAGACGTAATTTATGGCAATCTGTGAGTGCCAAACTACGATAACCTACGACATAAAAAATATTAAATATTAAAAAAAAAAAAAAATGTGCGGTGTGTGTGTCTCATGTAGCACCAAATGGGAGTCCACATAGCAAATCTATTCATTGTATAATAATATAACTACTTAAAGATGTCTTAAAAACCTTCTAAAATCACAACTATCTAACTTTACCAGTCCCTTTCGTCACCCTCGGCATCT
>NDFZ01003382.1:0-27417 GCA_002192655.3 Mamestra configurata
ACTAAGTTTGAAGTAAATTGATTTTTAACTCTTAGCTAAGATAGTTGACATTGTGTAACATGCAAGTAAGCAGAACAAGAAGACTAGCTGAAATACGATTAGCGATTATGAAGAATATCAGATTTTAAGAAATTGTCATAGGGAATGTGCACGGCGTCGATTGCCATCTAGCGTTGCAAATTTGAAGCTCTGGCGTTATACATATATGTACATAACACTGACGCTCCTTTACTACCTATATTGTTCGCGCACGATCCCTAAACACTAATGCTACGAAAAATATGGTATATTAAACTAAATATTATCCAACAGGTGTGCTTCAGTTGTTGTTCAGATGGAAACATAGCGGTATGGGATCTCCAGAACCAAACATTAGTTAGACAATTCCAAGGTATGTAACTCTCAAGCTTTTAAATTTGCTTGGTAAAACTTTGCAGTTTTTTTTATTTGACAAAAGTGAAACACTGGCCCATATTATACTGTCATCACTTCACCACCATTGTTAAATCCATTAAAAACATACGAATAACAAGAAACTCTTCATTTATACGTTCTNTTTTTATTTGACAAAAGTGAAACACTGGCCCATATTATACTGTCATCACATCACCACCATTGTTAAATCCATTAAAAACATACGAATAACAAGAAACTCTTCATTTATACGTTCTCATTTTCGGTACCAGCATCTAGTGGCGAAGCTAGCATGGGTGACCCGGTGCGGATATTGTGGTGACCACAGTCGAAACCCATAATTTTAAGAGGTCATCATTGGCGTCGCAGTTTTTTTTTAGTAATGTTCTTTTATCACTTGTTAACTAAAAATGTTGTCTAAAAATTTTTGTTTAAATTTTTAGACCCCGCTATGATAGTTTTGATTTTCTTCTGAGCTAACTAAGAGGAGGCAGAATGTAAGAGAGCAAAGCGAGCTCGAAAAAAATTTGCACCCCATTTCGGATAGATTTGATATTCATTTGATCATTTGTAGCGGATTCTATACCACCACAAAAACCAAACTAGCGACATCTATAATACCGCCAGCAACGAACTACGCCGAACAAATCCTGCATCCCGGCCATCAGTTTTCTGTGCGATTTGAACATTTACAACAGTCCAAATATTAACCATCAAGCAGTTGCCCACCAGACAAAACACTCATCTGGTCGGAGGATCCTCCCTTTTCAGTGAAGATTTGCGAGACTACACCCTGTCCCGCATGCCTCTATACATTCATATTTAATAGGAGTAACTTATTTGGCTAATGCTCGGAAATTTGTTCAAACATGCAACAAACGGTCAGTTGTCACCAATAACAGGTGTCATCCGGGGCGCTCCCCTAACTACGCCACTGTCAGCACCAGTCAAAAACACGAAAAAGGAGTTTTCTCAAGCCAGATATCTGAGTTAATTTCTCCATTATTAATGATGATGGTTGTTGTTGTTAGGTCACACGGACGGCGCGTCGTGCATAGACATCAGCGGCGACGGCACGCGGCTGTGGACGGGCGGGCTGGACAACACGGTGCGCTCGTGGGACCTGCGCGAGGGACGCCAGCTGCACCAGCACGACTTCTCCAGCCAGATCTTCTCGCTCGGATATTGTCCCACTGGTTAGTTTTATTACTAAATGCTGCTACTGGACTTCAGCTCTTCATAAAAAAAGAAAATGCACTAGTAGCCATCATCTCTTATTATTCAGCCGAAACATGTCCGCTGCTTGACATAGGCCTCCTAAGTATCGCAGCTATGAACAAACCTGCAGATCCCACATCCAGCGGATTCGCCACTCGTGTCGTCCCCTTCGAGGGGTCGTTGGTGCACCTTGATTAAAATCATGATCTATCAATCCCAACAGTTCTTTAAATGAGCCCCTACGAAATAACTGATAAACGGTGTGAAATTGCAGTTTCATTCCTCCCACCGACAAACACATGAGGTATTTCTGCAGACAGAATACTAATACCAATATTGTCTCCCCCAGGTTCGTGGCTAGCGGTGGGCATGGAGAACTCGCACGTGGAGGTGCTGCACGCGGGCAAGCCGGACCGCTACCAGTTGCTGCTGCACGAGTCGTGCGTGTTGTCGCTCAAGTTCGCCGCCGCCGGCAAGTGGTTTGTGTCCACGGGGAAGGACAACCTACTTAATGCGTGGCGTACGCCTTATGGAGCTAGTATATTCCAGGTACGTTAGAATTTATGATGGCGATCAGATCGTAAGACAGGCCATTGGTTGAAACACTAACACGGCAGTTTATCGACTCAATAGAATCAGCACTATTTTAGAATCAGCACTACTAAACGCTTTATAAAATAAAAATCAGTAAAGTCCTAAATGGAATTCAATTTCATAGATAAGTTATAATAGTGTCTTCATAACTTATTCTGCTTTGTGATGATTCTGTTTATTTTTCTTTGCAGTCTAAGGAGTCGTCATCGGTGCTCAGTTGTGATATATCGGCGGACGATAAGTTCATAGTGACGGGTTCTGGTGACAAGAAGGCGACTGTCTACGAAGTGATGTACTGAAGTGTCAGTGGCAGTAATCTCATAAGTCATAGGCAATAAACGAACGTTGATCGAGGTCCAGTGCGCAGTGAAAGCGGTTTTATATCGAAGTTCAGTTGGCTGTACGCATTGTTACTGTTGTATTAAGGAAAAATTATTGACCGACTTCTGTCGGCGGAACGAGTGGCTTATACGGGGAAAGATAGCCAGTATCAAGGTTTATAGACAAAGTTAGTAGGCCTGTTACCGCAGGATACAATCCTCAGCAGTAATCAGAGCAATATGGACTAAACTGAAAATCAAAGGTTCTCTCAATCTCTTGTGAACAACTTTCTTAGAGCTTAATTTAGATGGAGAAAATTTGACAGCAGTGTGAGAGGACTTATGTCTAGGACATTTTTTTTTAATTAGTAATATATTGTAAGACTTCTTTGACTATAAACTACTTGAACAAAACATAGTAAGGCTTTAAAACCAACTCACAGTCTCTCTTTAGTTAGGTTAGAGTAGTGGCCCCTGGGGGTGCCCAGGTGGTGTACCTGTGACGATCTGGACAATATAACCGGTCCAGTAGTGACGGTTCCATATCAATCAGACTGTTGTCGTGAGTTCCTTGCTAAATAAAAATGTTCCTCTTTATAACACATGGCTATATGGTTAGATGCCCTATAATAAATTGTGTATAGTTTCACTTTTGGTGGAAAGTTAAGAAAATTGATATGGAGCATTCTTCTTTCGTAAGTGTTTTTTATTAACTTTATTTCGAGATGGTTTACGAACCTGTGAGGTATACAAAATAAACTAGATTATCAAAATATTCTGGCATTTATATAGACTTATTTTCAATGTAATCAAATCTAATTTGGCCCAGGATAGCCATGACGATCTCAAAATTTCCTTGTATTATATTTTAGTGTTGCAAGATGTAAAGTTATTAATTAGTATTAAATTCAGCAATAACAAGACTTCCAAGCATTTTATTGTGTTATAGTAACTAACAATGTGTACAGCCAACTAGATATGGTTGAATTAAGTGTAATTTTAATGTAACAAATAGATCAATGTTGCACCGTTAAACATGGATATTTTTAGTGTTATTATATATTTTTATAATGAAATAAGAAAATCATTTTTATTAATTTTCCAAGTTGAATCTTGTTTCGTGAATGGTCCATTTATTACAAGTATTTATTTTATTAATCTGATTTATAAGTACTTTCAGACTGATATTCTGAGTCATGTGACGATTTGATTATTATGCGTATGTTATCGTCAATTTTCGTCCTTATTTGTTATGATGATAAAGCGTCAAAATACGCACACTTTGGCTTTGCATTTGTCTGTGCGGGGCCAATGTTGGCCCCACTCATGTTCCTAATGTATGATAGTTAAGGCGTCAACTCGTTTTGAGTACGAACAAAAGGCCCTAACATTGGCTCCAAAACGGAGTGATTGTTTATAAAAAAAAGATAGTGCCTGTTCAAACATTTCATATTGAGTAGAAAATTGTGCTTTACAATTTTAGGTTAACAAGTTTTTAATTATCAAGAAAAATGAAGTTTCTTTAATAAATTGTTGACAATTTAAAGTGGCGGGATATATGAGTGGTATTCGGAAGTATTTTTAAAGTGTCTCTCCTAAAGTTAGCTGGACGAGTTCAAGGAAATTTCTTTATTTAAATGCATTTTCTCTATAAACACGGATTGGGAAATTGGGGAATAATGTGTTATAAATTCGGAGTTCAGACTGTTTATAGGAAAAAAATACGAAAATTTATTTCAATTTAAATTCTTGTTTGTTTTTGCATCTGACTGAAATTTTTATATCAAAGTATATTTTATTGTACTTAAAGTTTATACAAATCGAATCTTTAAATATGAATTTCATTATTATAATGATCTGCAAATTGTGATATTATTTCTTCAATGACATACCGAGTATGCAACACCGGATTGACTACAAACATCTATTGTTATTTTACTGCAAAATTGAAACGTATTATGTACTTTGATTATATTTATTATTTCGATAAAATGGGCTAGTTTTATTTCTTAACTCCCCATGTTTTCGTTTTTGTTCTCCACATCTCTGAGGTGCGCGTGAAACACAACACGCCATCGACCCGGGCCTGGTGGTGATTGGACAGCGAGCCACCCGACGCTCGCCGTTCGCAGGCCTGCGCCTACGGTGCCCGGAGAGTGCCCTGCGACTCCCGACGCCCGAAGCGTCTTCTTCTGTAGCGGCGTTTGGGGCGAAGGCCTTGTTTCTCCCTCGTGCGGCCTGCCTCCTCCTTCGCTAGTATTATTGCTTCGCAGAAGGAGGTGACTGCTTCCCAAGCCTCCTCGCTCGCTCCGGACCATGGATTCAACCAGGGCTGGACGCGAGAGGTCGCCGCCGCCGATCGCCTCGACGAGGACACGGCGGTGCTCGCAAACCAACCCAAGCAGGGCAGACCTCCACCGTATGCTCCACCGTGTCCTCAGGGCAATCCTCACAGTGCTGACATCCGGGCTTTTCCTCCCTCTTAATCCGAAACAGGTACCTCCCGAAACAGCCGTGTCCGGTAAGCACCTGCATCAGGCGGAAGGTGAGAACGCCGTGGCGACTCTCCAGCCACTCCCCAAACAGGGGCCTTACCGCCGCAATTGTGGCGTGCCCAAAGCATGTGCACCTAGCATTTGCTTTTGGGTTAGCATTAAAACTGCAGGTATATACCTGTCTCGGGAATTTGAACTTTTAGGTGTTCTTTTGATCTTTCCACATCATCATCCTGCATTTTTTCGTTCTCTTGCGTATTTTTGATGTAAGCCCTTCATACGATTGTGGAAAATTTATGAACCCATCTCATAACTCGTATCGGCTTGTACAGAAAAGTCGAGTGAAGCTTGCATATTTCAGCGACTGTCTTGGAAAGGTTAGATTTACTGACCCTTCATGCGGAAATAGTACTAGACTACTACATATTGGATGTACGACGATGCACGAAGTTGCTTTGCAAATACCTACTTTCCCTGCCATGCCGGAGTCTGAACTTCGTACGTCAAAATCAATAGATTACTACTAGACAAGCGTGCTCCACTGTCGACCACATGATCACTTTCCATCAATAAGGGTGAGATTGTGGATAAGCGCATTTCTCTGATAGATTTCTTGGATTTCGTAGGGTAACTGACGGAACCGTAGCTTTATTATTCAAAGTTAACCAATGGTTAAACTTGTGATAAAAATTTCGTTAAAATGCGTGTCTGTCTGTCAGCGGGTTATTTCGGATGGAAAATCATTTAATGACTTCTCCCACTCTGGGTGGTGCTGGTCTGCTGGAGGGAGTGCCAGACTCTTATTGGCTTAAACCCTGGCTGTCAGTGAGCTTAATTCCAAAGAGTATAATAAAGATAGGGGGGCTTTAATTCTAGTCGGCTACCGTTAAGTTCAAACGCAAGAGCGTAGGGGAGAACTATTCATACGGTTTTAATTGTTTTATGAATAAAGCTAACGAGTTCTGTGAACGAAGACCCCATCTGATCTATAGGAATTTGAATCCAAATGAAGGTGGTGTGAGAAACAGAGTTTTTTCGACACGGCATTATGCGTTTACAAATATTTCAGAACGGATAATTGTATGTCATTCACTTGTCAAATTACAAGTGACATAAATGCCAATTTAAAGCTAATTTTGACAGCCGATGTGTTGGCAATCAAAATAATCTTTGTTTTGTTTACATTTTAAAATAAAAATTGTGCTAAACAAAAACTTGTAGTCCAGTGGGAACAAGTGCCTACCACCGCTATGTTAAGTAATCTCTAAGTTAGTAAAATAAAGCGTGAATCTAACGAAGATGTCTCAACCTAACCTCCTGGACATAGTTCCTGATCAATTGTTTCAAGCTCATTACATTAGCGATATAGACCAGGTACAGAAGAAATTACAATATGAAATTGAAAGGAAGAGGGAGGAATTGCGGGCTATGGTCGGGTAAGTGGCAATATTAACTTTAAGCATTGTAAAAACTGGGATAGCAATATAGTTAGTAACCTATGTCTATTGCTTCTATTCTATCAAAAGCAGCTTGTGGGTAAATAAATGGCCCTGCAATATATCGGTCATTCATTTTGCTATGTACATTCTTTAATTGTTATGCACATCTTGCCACCAATACCTAACAAGAGTTACCATTTGATAAGAGTGTGAACAGTTGTTGTACAAGCCTTGTGGTAGCCCATCAAGTTACATCATTACTAACATAGACCCTTTCAAATTATTTCAGGGAGCGATACAGAGACCTGATCCATGCAGCAGACACTATTGAAGAGATGAAGGAGACCACCGGCAGTACTCTGAACCATATAAGTGATATGATGGCGGCTTGCAAAAACTTACACAACACACATTTGGTGGGCTTCAAAATTGATGACAAACCTTCAAAAGCTCAGAAGTATTTACTTTATTTTAACTTAAATGATTTCATAGCAACATAAGAGTAAGCACAATACCATCGAAAATAATGGTTCTATCAGGATTTGGTTTCCACACTTATGTTGCTTATGGTGGACCACTCTGGTGGGCCATTGTGCTTGTCATGTATGGATGTAACTCGGGCTGGTTTTCGCAACTCCACAACCAAGCGCGTATTTAGCATGCAGTGGCCCTTGTCATTCCAACCATTGAAAATAATAGTGCTTTGAACTTACTCAGGTTATATAATTCCTTTGCTTTATAAACGGATAACTCAGGTTAATAATAATGACATGTTTTGTTGCATACTTATAATTTTTTCAATATTATAGTTTTCAGTTCAACACAAATCCCGTGCACAGCTTGTCAATCCAAGTGAAACTGTTGATGGAAATCCCTGAAAAGATATGGATCAGCATTGAGACAGAAGACTATGTTAAAGCCACACAGTTGTTCATCATGGCCAGGCATGTTAATACCGGTAAGTCATAATAGGGTATTTGACTACTATAAAAAATTTACATGAATGATTTCTTATTTGAAAGATGTTACTAAATGAATTGATTTATAATATTGGCAGAAAAATAGCGAAATTACACACTTTTGAAGTTATTCTGCTATCCTTGTAAAACATTGTTTATACTGGATGGTGCAAATTCACCATGGCGCAACACAATTAGTGCTGTCTGTCTTTAAAATTGTAATTTTTGTTTTTTCTAAATAGGTTAAAAGAGAAATGTAATAAAAATAAATTCAGTCCTATTACCTTTTACTAAGTACATTTAGCAGATATTTTGGAAGTTCGCAAAGTGTAGCAACACCATACTGGATTGTGGCTGGCTGTAATACCAGCCCATCAATGTCCTATTGCGGGGGCTTTTGCTCATAAAGAAAGGGCACAAGCATTAATCACTAACTTGCTCATAGGCATAATGGCGAGGCAACTACAGACATTTTACTATAAATTTTTATTACTCCACAATGCTTTTCTTAACTAGGGCTGCCATCCGTCTGGATTTCCCCGGATTTTTCCTTGTATAGAGGACTTTTGATTGGGGGTGCCTGGGGAAAATATTTGATTCCACCTAAATGTCTGGGTTTTTTTAAGTTTGATGATGGCAGCCCTATTCTTGATCTATGTCAGAGATATCTGAAATATAGTTAGAAAAAAAAAAGTCATATTTGTCATGTGGTTTTCTTTTAGGATTTAAAAATTGAAACCTCAAGCAGCAGAGGCAAGGCTATAAACACTGAACCATCACAACACTACTAATTTGATTGACAATGTCAAGTAATTATTCCTTAAAAGTCTAGAATTTACAACACTAGATGGCACAGTCGACGCGGTGCGCGTTGCCCTAAAGGTAGCGTGCAGGTACTAAAGGTGGCAGCACTGAAACGTCAATGTCAAGTTTTTGTAACGTAAAAGCTTCGAGTTTTATGACACTAGATGGCGCGTTCCCTATAATACTATGAATCTTGATGAGTATGTATTCATCAAGATTCATTAAATTATGCTATTATGCAATGCTTATACTGACAGTATGCGCTACTATATCTGTTGAACAGCTTTAATATATAAACCTTTCCCTTGCCAGGTCTACAACTCCAAATAGGCGGCAAGAACGTGAAGCCAGAAATGCAGTCCCTGCAGAGATTGGTGCAACAGCAGTGGAACTCCATCGCTAACTTCAACCAGACCATCATAGATGTGTGCCGGCAGAAGCTGCAGGATGTCGAGATTAGTGTCGAGGTATGAAATACTTACGGTAGTTTCAAAGCCGAGCCTTTTTGTAATTAAGTTGTATTTAGTTTCCAGTTTAATGTTGAGTATTTTACACATAGCCATCTGACTTGTGAGATCTATGAATGTCATGTAGCCCATGCTTTCCATTTCACTTCTGGGCTTCTGAGTATAAATGATGAATGTTCGAAAATGTGTATTAGTATTAAGTGTATTAACACCGCGTCACCGCATGTTTAGAGATAGATCTGTGTGATCTAATTTGTCATCGTCCTGCACCTCTAATTTATCTCCAAGTTTAATATTATTGCCGATATTATTGGCACTTGTCTAATAATAGGGTCGTCAGATAGATTTCCAAAAAATATTGAACACGTATTTTTTCTTTTGTCACGTAAACAAAAAATGAAGACGTGTGACGTCACTTACCATTACACTTTTACTGTAAAGTGACGTAACAAGCCCCCACTCCTTATCTTTGATGCGTTATTTCTTCGTAATTTTTTATTGATTTAATAAAATAAAAAATACGTGTCCAACATTTTTCGATCTAACTGACGGACTAAATAGAATCATATTTTTTAACCCAGGCAACATCCCTATTGATTGTATTTATTTAGATTTAGTTCTCTGCTCTAGCAAAAGTCACATCTAACAATTTTTTTTTTCAGGTGGCCTGCTCCTGTCTAGTCAGCCTTTATCTCCTAGACTCCCAGTCTATGGTGGAACTCCTCAACACATTGATAGGTCTGCATAGTAACAGTAGCCTCAAGTCGACGCTACAGTTTGACCTGGCACAAATATTGGAAGGAGACGTCAAGGCACAGATTAAAGATAAAATTGTAAATGGAGTCAAAATTGTCTTGAAGACTGTTGTGCTGGTGTATTCCTGTTTTGTTGGTTAGTTAAATTAAATTTTTCGGGCTTTTTTAATAAGTCTGCCCCTTGATTTTTAGTGTTATTTACTCATGGGTATTTGGGACGATGTTTATGATTATGACTCTTATGGATTTTGATATAATGTTTAAATTAGTTTATATTTATTCAAAAAAAAATACAGTGAAATACGCTTTTATAATGCGAAAGCGCGTATTTCACTGTATTTTTAAAAAATAGGTTAAACAAAAATTTATACATTGCGTAACCTGTAGTTTTATTTAACCTAAAGTGTTTTATTTACAAAATATCATTCTTCTTTTTATTTTTTTATAGATAATGATGGTGGCGCTGTTCTAGCGAAGTTGCAAGACTTATTTAAGAGAGATTCACAGCCTTTAATAGAATTAGTGAAGTTCAGTGACCCATCGTCTTTGAAGTTCTTGCCTCCGGCCATCTGTAATTATAGGTATGTTACAGTTGGACTGAAACATTTATGATAATTATGTTTTTATTTTTCTGAAAATATGTATTTATTTCTAATAGAAAGTAGTGTTGAAAAATAATGTCGAAAATAAATAAAAGTCGTCCGCGAGACAATCAATCTAACAAGGCCGACGGATAAGTTATTATTGACTATATTTTGACTGATATAAGGTTGATATTTGCTTAGCATCGTAAACTGTGCTGTGATTCTCAAATTCTACGCATTCCTAAGCCTGAAATGGACTGCTTTTGTAAGATTGCATTTTTGATAAAGAAATTGGACAACTTTAACTCAATTCGCTCAACTCTAAACCTCAAAATTGACCAAAAAACCCTTCACCACTAATTTTAATTATCAGGTTGTCATCAAACAAAGAAGTGCAGCCACTAGCCAAGGCGGAGATAACGCAAGGAGTTCAGGTCTGGAACGTGTGGGTGAAGTCCTTCATAGACACCAATGTGCAGATCTTACTCCAGAACATTACCAGGGTCAAAGTGCTGCACGAAATTAGGGAAGAGGCTTTTAAGATTGGTATGTATAGTTATTTTGAACTGATTTTCTTAAGCCCAACAAAGATTTCTCCCAAACACATTGATTACTGTTTTTTTTTGTGATCTCCCTTTCTGTATGGCCGCGTTCCCACTATGTTGTGACGACAGATTATCATGTCGTTTAAAGCGTCGTGGCTTGTATATTTAAATGGAGATGTTCACATATAGGACGACACGATAAACTTACTTTACACGACTTTTTCCATACAAAATGTATGTGACAGTCGTCCAATGATAAAATCGTCACGACATAGTGGGAACGCGCCCTATGGTTATACATGTTTAGGTACTATCAATACCTACTCATATAATAAAGCTGAAGAGTTTGTTTGTTTGTTTGAACGTGCGAATCTCTGGAACTGCTAGTCGGATTTGGAAAATTATTTTTGTGTAAGATAGCCTCATTCATGAGGAATGCTATAGAGTATAGGCTATAACTAATGAAAGGCAATACGGGAACGGAAAAAAACGGGATGTGCGCGAACGAAGTCGCGGGCAAAAACTAGTATTCTGATAAAGCAGCACTTAGCCTGGCACACGTAGTTGCAAAACCTACCAAATCTTCATTGGGGTAAAGTTTTTATTTGCTTAAACGTATTAATTAATCTAAACTATACCAAATTCAAAGATGGCCATGATCTTTTCTCAAAACATAGTTTTAGGCTATTTGGGAACTAGAAAAAAACAGGATATGCGCGTACGAAGTCGCGGGCAAAAGATAGTGATTATATAAGCAAATACTATTTATTATATTCAGAAAAAAACAACTGTGAAAAGGTTTTTGCGTAAAAATGTTTGTGTGATTCCACTTCCAGTAAATTACCTGACAGTGTCCATGCCTGAAGCGTTGCAGCCATCATTGCTCTATAGCGCTAGACAAATATGGGACTATTTATTCTGTATAACTCCATCCCTTGCTTGCACTGAATTTGTGGTGACTTAAACGAAATCCTCGACTTCATCATTTCTTCCAATTTACAGAAACTCCTGAAAACTGGTCAATAATTTGCACCTCATTAGACATACCAGAGGTCCATGTATGGTGCCATTACTACCAGCCTTTGCTGACCTCTCGCGTCCAAGCGATCATAGACTCACGGTGGGTCAAAGTATACGACGCTTTCAAGACGCAACTCCTTATAGACCTGACTAAGGTATCCTCAGACAGCGAGGTAGAAAAGGAGGCCGATATCAACTGGTTTGTGTGGAAAGACCTTATTGGAGAGACGGTGATCGAGTCTAGGGGTGATGTTATTAAGGTCATGAATTCTTTGATGAAGGGTAAGTTGGAAAATTTTGACTACCGCTACGATTATCGACATGAAATAGTGTTGTCTCGCTTTGAGAATCATCCATAGTGATATTATAAATGCGAAAGTGACTCTGTCTGTATTTCTGTTTGTTACCCTTTCACCTCTTTATGGCTGTACAAATTTGGACGGAATTCGGTACACGGGTAGACTGTGGCCTCACTGAACAAAAATATGGTGCTGTTTGTGTCGTAAATAAATTTATATTTTGTACCTAACTCTTACTTAAAAAGTGCTCGCACCGTTGCTTCTCGGTGTGAGCTGAGCCTCATGGTAAAGACGACTACAGTGGAGATATTTATTGCTTTCAAAGTCACGTGAAAATATTTGTATGGCCTACAGATAGTTGTTCCGAGTCTGGCTGTTTGTATATGTGAGTTTGTATGTTTGTAAACGCACCCACGATACAGGAGAAATACCTAGTGTGGGGCAAAGTTTTTAAAAGAAAGGATATTATTGCATATTTTTTTAATCTTCACATAGTCTTCTTTATTCACCTAGAGGTACATGAGAATATTGTATTTCATTTGACAATATGTCATTTCAAAATATGTCAATATTGGTATGAAATGCAATTAGCGAAGACATTAATCTTGTATCTGAAGAGGCTATTTAAATTAAGATATGATGTCGATTGTTGTAATTGTCGATGATTGGAGCGATGGAATGCAATTAGTTTTAATTACGCATCAATACACGTGTTTTTCAAATTTGGTCATGCTTATAGATTTTTAGGCAGATATTTTGGTAATAACAGATTTATATGACTTAGATTAATATGTTCTGTATGGTGTCGAACTTAAAAGAATAGCACCATCCCATCACTTCCCGTGGGTGTCGTAAGAGGTGACTAAGGAACTCACCAGAGAATGGGTAGCAGCATTCTCTGAGCATTGCAACAGCTACACTGCGATCGCCAACCCGCCTGCCAAGCGTGGCGATTGTGGCAAATCCTCCCTTTGGCTTATATCCAGCATTGAACGTCATTCGGCTGATGATGATGTGATGACTTAGATCCGATTTTTCATGTTTCTTGCAACACAATTGTTTTTTTTAGAATTAGGACTTCGTCCGCGTCTGCGCAGATTAAGTACAATAATTAATTTTACCCCTTTTCATCGGGTTAAAGGTTGAAAATCCCTTCTGAGTGCTCATTTACGTCATAAATGGAAGCCTTGTCCTAAATGTCATGTTGCTATGTAGTCCCAGTGGTTTCGGCTGTGTCAGTCAGTCAGTTTCCATTTTAGTCGTCTTACAAAGGCCAGGAAAACTCTGATTTCACAAGAAGTTGCGAAGTTGCGTTGCAAAAGAAAATAGCATTAATTTACCTAAATATTTTAAAAATCATATCGATCCCGTACACTATAAACGATAACAATTAATGTTATTTGCCTATACGTGCAGTTAAAGAATGTCCGCTGAACAAATATGTGATAACCTACAGTAATTTCTCAGTATTGATAAATTCATTGTCGCAGGTAAGCTGCGCATGCGACACTGATCGATTATGACGTTCAACTTTATCTTGTCTATGATACGGGTAATACAGTAGTCTATAATTGTTTGTCAAAATTTATCGAAAGTTGTTCTACATATTTAAAGGACTTACTTTTTGATTATGGGCCCGATTTCTCGGAAATGGAAATTTTATCGATAGTTACGTTTGTTGTTCGAATGATATAATTTTGTTTATCACGGCCGGTGTCCGGCAATCAGGGTCGAGAAGTTTCAGTGCTCGGTCGCGTACTTCTTGACGGTGGCGCTTAATAGGTGGCGCTGCCTGTTGCGAAAAATCATATGATTCGAGTAATTTGATTCAATTTGTGGGGCACTAGTTTAATATATCACCACAAATACTGACTCTCGTGAGCAGGCTTCAATAATACTCGTAGTAGTGGGTCCACACGATACAGACGTTTGTCTGCGCAGACTTTGAACTCATAATAAAAAAAAAACTATCACGTCGATATTTGTATGCGCGTACTTTGTTGCACAGACATAATTCTATACAAGTTTATGAAAGTCTATTCAGAGTTCAAACTCTGCGCAGACAAAAGTCGGTATCGTGTAGACGCACTATAACTGGTATGCCGCAACCATAGACTTTGGTTGACTGGTAGAGAAACTTTGATAATTAAAAACCCGCAGCCAACCTTGTACAGAAAAGTCGATTCTGGGTGGGTCGGTTTCTGGGCAGAAACTGATCTGAAGACAGACGCACCGAGCGAAAAAACGTGCTTACGGTTCGAAGCAGTTTTTAATCAATGGGTCGCCTTCTAACTTTTCCCTTTTGAGTCCTGACACTACGTTAACGGTTTTTCCGACTTACCACTAATCCTAAAAAAAACCCTTGGNTACGAACTTTTCCCTTTTGAGTCCTGACACTACGTTAACGGTTTTTCCGACTTACCACTAATCCTAAAAAAAACCCTTGGACAAAAGACTATGGGTCAGCGATCATTATCAATGACTATGAAGTTATCAGTGATTATGATAGCTGTGTTGGTGATTATTAATCACCGATTCTGATGTAAACCTGAAGATATTATAATAAAGATCGTATCTGTCACGTATCGGGGTTGTCTAATCGTCATCAATGAATACGCTGAGCGTCATTCATCACGACAAGGATCTGTGATCGGCGCCATCTGTATAGCTTAGGTCCTATCTTCCATCTTTGAAGATATCCTCGATTATGCAGGAATTTTCATTTTCAATGAATGATTAGACTCCTTATGCAATCTTACTGGGTAGATATGCAATTATTGATTGTATGTAACGAGGACAGTGCAAGGCCAATTGCTGAAATAGGACTCCGATTATGGTGTTTACAATAATATTATTGGTGTTGGTTAAGATATGTGTGCGTTGAACTCCTGCTTGACAATCCGACATCCTCATAGACCATCGACCTACATATGCAGATAGACTGGCTAGTTTAGTTAGAAATAGAAATTAAACAACATAAGTCGTTTATTCAAAGTTGGGTGAGAATCAGAACTTTTTGAACGTAAAATTGCAGAAGGCAGCTTAATGCTCGCTCTTCCCAATATCTCAGTGTCCTAGCTAGAAAGATGAAGTGGAAGAAACTTCCATGCGACACAGCTGTTTGAAGAATTAAAAATAAATCAATAAAAATATTAAAAAAGGGGCATGCATACACGCCATGGTATGGCTTATGTAGCCTCTTGAATTGCTTGATGGGAAAATCTATTTACGCCTATGCAACTTCATCATCATCATATCAACCGAAAGACGTCCACTGCTGGATATAGGCCTTCCCCAAAGGGGGGAAGATTTGCCATAATCGCCAAGATTGGCTGGCGAGTTGGCGATCGCAGTGAAGCTGTTACAATGCTCAGAGAATGCTGCTGCCCATTCTCTGGCGAGTCCCTTAGTCGCCTCTTACGACACCCACGGGATGTGATGCGATGGTACTATTCTTTTACGTCCGACATCATACAGAACAACAACTGCAACTTGATGATCAATTTGCTTTTCCTTTTTCCAATAATGTAGGGGCCGGCTCTCAGTCTAGCCAAAGGCAGCTGAGCACCAGTATTTTGCATGGAGCGACTGCCTATCTGACCTCCACAACCTAGTAACAGGTTATCTACCAACGGGTTAACTACCAACGGGTTACCTACCAACGGGTTAACTACCAACGGGTTAACTACCAACGGGTTAACTACCAACGGGTTAACTACCAACGGGTTAACTATCAAAGGGTTAATTACCAACGGGTTAACTATCAACGTGTTAACTATCAACGGATTAGCTACCAACATTAGCTGAAACGTCGTTTGCCTTTCAAACATGACGTTTCAGCTACTGTTGGATGCTAATTTGACAGTTGGTTAAAGATGGATATATTTTTGAGATCGGCCGTAACACGATAATCCTTGGCGGACAGCAACCAAGTGGCCCGTTTAAACAGCATTATAACCATCAATACAACTCTCCCTGTTTCTTGTAGGCATGGCCCGCCAAGACCGCGGCTACACTCCGAACTTAGAAAAACTATGCCAAAGTTTAGATGACGAACTACAGAAACTGCTTGAAGACCTGAGGGTGTACCTGTACAAAGATAAGAAAAGTTCTGTCGGAAATGATAAGCTTCTGTTTGCGTACGAGGACGACGACGATATCGATCAGATCTACAGCGATAAGCATCTGATCGAGATGTATTTGAGAGATGTCTCTGATAACAATATACAGAGGTAGGTTGGTTTATTTGCACTTGTGATTGTGTAGATATTAGGTATAATTAAGTGACGTAAAATTGAAGGTGCAGTTTTCCTTAAAACTTTTGCGAGTAACAATTTAAATTTGGGATAGTTACTTTTGGATCTTTTTAAGCTTTTGCTACGTTACTAACCTATTTCTGTAAATTAATTTTAATTTGACCAGACTCCAGAAAGCTTCCTTATAATGTTTTTCTCCACAGCATGCTCCTATACATCAAGGCATGCTTCGAAGAACCAACCTTACAATCCACTGAATTACAAAATAAGACAACTGCCATATACACCGCGCGTTTCACGCAAGCCATATCCACTCTTATGCCACATTTGCGCAAGTGCTATATTCCTGAAGAACGCGACAGTTTGGGCGTCATCAATATAGACGATAATGCCTTGAAGAGGTGGAATGATTTGTGTGTGGTGTTGAAGGAGAATTGCCAGTTCTGTTGGGGCAAGTGGGTGGATATCGTGGTGGCCAAGGTTGAAGATTTGACCAAAGGTTTGCCGCAAGCATTTACTTTGGAAGCAAATATTGATTACTTGATGATGGTAAGTTACTATAGATCTGTCTAGCTTACTTATAACTTAACAATTCATGTACAAGAAGCATGTATAGGTATATGCTTCCAGTGCCTTTAAATTAGGAAAAAAAAAAAAAACCAACCAACTTTATTATTTTCTGTAGCAATGGGACGTCATCAAAATAACAGAAAAAGATGAAGAAGGAAATCCAATAGAGTCTACAATAAAGGTACCAGCTGGACCGTCTCTCAAACTGCAAGAATACTTGTACGCCACCAGCCGAATACTAGATGAAGTGGCACCACACACCTTGCCAATAGACACACACACTCTCTTCATCGAAAGAGTTGTAGCTATCACTTTCGCGCACTACGATAAGGTCATAAGAGAGAACGAGGCAGACATCAATCAGAGGTGTGCGCTTCAACTGCTGATGGATGTTCGTCATTTGACGCTGTTGTTAGTTCCCCGAGAGAACAAGATGTTTACGGAGCAGTCGATAAAGATATGCGAGTTTCTGAGACAGAAGATTGATCCATTTGATTATGATGTGTTCTATAAATACATTCAGACCAGTTTGAAGAGGTCGGTGCAGAGAGTACAGGTTAGTAGTATTTATAAATAAATCGATCAACTTTTATCTATCATGAACAGTGATCGGATAATCGGGCGTTATATACCTAAACTTCTTCCCGTGAAAGAATAATATGGACATTCCTTTCTGAATAAATAAGTAATCCCGGGTTCCCGGGATTGAACAATAAATGGAGCTACACATAAAATTACAATTGTTTTAATTCCCTAAGTAGTCAAGGCTGCTGGCCTGTTACTAAACCAGATCTCATAACAACTTTCATTGTAAATTAAAAGTTCCATTAGAATCGGCTTTTTAAATAAAAAAAATATACAATGAGAGTTCACGAGTTCTAATTATATTTTGTATGCGAGCATTTTTAGCAATCTCAGGAATTTCGAACGAATCCGGAATCTGGGATTCTGAAAAGTATGTCCGTATTAGACTTTCGTGGGAATAAAAGTGAAGTTTAGGTAGGTATTAGCACCCGATTATCCGATCACTGATCATGAAACTAAACATGACGTTCTTCGTGAAGCCAAGAGATGGCGTTAGTTCATTGTACTAAATTAAAAGTTCGTTCAATATTCATTGGGTAAAATCACCTCACTTTAGCACATTTATTGAAATCGGTTGAAATTTAAGGTAAGGAGGCCTCAGGCCTCAGGTCTTTAGGACCTCCATATACACTGGCATATAGGAGTTTTAAAATAAGTCTTGGATGAGTCAGATGTTTAGCTGATGTGTCCATGCCTTTCCTTTTGCCGAGCAAAACGACGGAAGGCCAAATACTTAATCTCAAATGCTGGACAAAAATCATTCCCATATTTCTTAACAGGTCATAAAATTCAATTCTTTTCCCCACAGACACTCCTAGGCAGCCTAATCCTCCACCATGGTCAACTGACTTCCTTGATTGGTACCAAGCCGGTCCTATCAGGTGGGACTGGAGACAAGGCATCTGCACTGCTGGCTTCTGGAGATTCACATTGGTTCTCATTACTGCCAGTGGCTGCCCCACCCAGCCATCTTAAGAAGCAGGATAAGCCTGTAAGTATTTTTGGAAAAGAAATATTGTGTGAACTTTATTATGGTACTTATATGAATGGGTAGTTTGGTTAAGATGAATAATAGGGTGTTTTAAAAGAGCAGCATTATATACAGAGAAGTCTATTTTTTTAAAGATGTCAAATCATCAAATGACTCCTTCCGCTTTGGCCGGAGTGGAAAGGCGTGTCAGACTCTTACTGACTAAAACCCATCCGTGTTCCTCCTAATGCCCTTTGCGATCCAGGGCCGCGGTGACTCTTTCGAACAAATTCCGCAATCGTGGCATACCGAGAGGTCTACGTGCTGCGAAAAACAAGTTAATCAGTCGGTCTTGAATGCCATTCGTAGTCTTTAATGCCCAGTTTTTGAGGTTCTTATCGATCGTTTATCTGTCCGTTAACGCTATTTGTCATAACGCCATTGGTTGTTTAGTGGTTAACGGACAGATTAACCGATAAAGTACCTCTGAAACCGGGCATTAGACCGTCTTCTTAGACAGCCGCAGCCGTTAAGGGTAGTCAGAAATCCGAAAGTCTGCTAACCATCTTCATTTTGTTAGCATCTTGCTAATGACTCTCGTGTACGTCAGATAGGCAGTCAGTCCTTGAAAAATGCCTATATTCTGCTGCATCGGTTAGTCTGGAAGACGACCCCAACACTGAAGATCACACTGATCAGACGGACTGCACCGCAGCAACCGCACGTAGTCGATATATTCAACTGCATGCAGTTGTATTTTGCATGTGGTTGCTGCGGTGCAGCCCGTCTGATGGCAGCCAAACGTTCTTTAACGACTCTATATACTCGGAATAGAATTCACTATCCTTTCGACGCGACTGACGCGCGTTCTGTTCCTTGACTAACTGCACAGTAACTGTATGTGGTTAGCGATGGACAGCGTACATTGACACTACACGACTGCCGACTGCGTGAAGTTGATATCGCGACTGTACGAAATCCAACGTACCTACAACGGCATGCAGTTAAAATATTGAACTACGTGCGGTTGCTGCGGTGCAGTCCGTCTGATGGCAGCCTGATAGAACAAGGCTGGGCTGATGATGATCAAACAAAATAGTCTCCACTTGTGGTTTAATCTTATGTTAGAAACGTGACGACACTCATTTTTGTGGTGTTATTTTTATTTGCTTAAAATTGACCTTTCTAATTTATTGTTCAGAATGAAGATTTCTTCATACTGTGAACTGGTATGAATGATTTAAGTTTATTACAAACACGTATAATAAAATTCTAATAAACATTACTCAGTCCGTTAACCATTGTTCTTAATTTCCTAGTTTTTTTTCTTGTGAACTTCGTATTTACTAATAGCATTCAATTTTTTTTGTTTATACTAATAAAGATGTGATGTGATGTTTTTGCAAACAGGTGTTTCTTTGTTAATGTGTGAATATCTAACTATATGTCGCATCACGTTTACGTACACGATGGAATGTTAAGACTAAACAACAATTACTTATTTAATGTCATCAAGAGTGTGTTTGTTCCACTGATTCCTCATTTTTTTGTAACTATTGTTAGGTTCATGGTTTGTTGTTTTGTATCATTTATAACATATGCTTACTGAGTCACAACTCTTAGCTGTTTAAAAAAAAANATGGATACTTCACCTGAAGTCGCCGCCCAAGCTGTGGCACTTATTCAGGCCGGACACAGCCAAAGAAACGTGAGTGCTCAACTTAATTTAAGTCGATCTGCGGTCCGAAATGTTTATCGGAGGTACCTAGAGACTGGCGGCTTTGTTCGTCGCCAAGGAAGGCCACGATCTCGGGTCACAACTGAAAGGCAGGATCGATTCATCGTGACGACCAGCTTGAGAAATCGTCACCTTACCTCCATTGAGATACAAAACCAACTTCGCGACTTCCACGGAGTATCTGTGAGCGCTCGAACTGTTCGGAGAAGGTTAAAAGAACGCGATATGGTACCACACAAGCCAGCTAATGGGCCCAAACTAACGCGAGCCCACCGAACAGCGCGCCTTCATTTCGCACGCAGTCATTTAAATTGGACACAGCAAGATTGGAGCCGTGTACTCTTTTCTGATGAGTCTAAAATTGTGTTACATGGCAATGATGGAAGGAAGAAGGTCTACCGACGTAAGGGAGAGCGTTTCGCACAATGCTGCTTTGAAGAGAGGGTTGCTTATGGCGGTGGCTCATGGACTGTCTGGGGCGGTATATCCGCGAGCGGCAAAACTCAACTTGAGGTTGTTACAGGACCACGGCTGCCAACATTAAATGCTGAAAGGTACATTCGTGAGTGCTTAGAACCTCACGTGATACCATACGCGGACTATGTGGGCCCAAATTTCCTTTTTATGCATGATAATGCAAGAGCCCATGCGGCCGGCATCGTCAGGGAATATCTTCGGGATGTGAACATCACAGTTATGGACTGGCCAGCCAGAAGCCCAGACATGAACCCCATTGAGCACATGTGGGACGAGCTAAAAAGACGTGTTAGGGCTCGTCAGCCAGTTGCCCAGACGATGCAGGAGTTGAAAACTGCCATAGAAGAGGAATGGGAGATGATCCCTCAAAATTGCATAGAGCGGTTGATAAACTCTATGCCTAATCGTATGAGAGCTGTGGTAGATGCCCATGGAGGCAACACGCGTTATTAAATTAAACCTTTATTTGATAAAACATGTTTTTTATTCAAAAATCAATTGCCTTTAACAAGGCGCATATCCGACTTGTTAGGCGTAGCTCCATGTCGTATGGTATTCTGAATTCAAATTTAAAACAATACGATCGAAAAAGATGGTAAAATGTATCAGGTTTAAAACTGCATCAACAGTTTTTGTTCAATCTAGCAATCATATTTCGGTAGGGGCCATCGAAACCTAAACTCTAAGGTGGGCCAATAGATGTGTCCAGAAGTGTAGTTTCAAAATATTCCTATGAACCAGTACTGCCAGTGTTTTCATTTATTATCGTATCGATGTCTCCACATTGTATACAAATACATTTATAATTCTTGCTGGATAATTATAATATTAACAATTTCATTATTACCTACAAACCTACGGCCTTCTTGTGAAACATTTTTTCCTAATAAAACTCCTCTTTCCCAGGTAAAGAAGAAGCCCATATCCTCGAGCCCCAACAAGTCGCGTCCTGACATCGCAGACCTGATGACGAGCTCATTGCCTATAAACTTCGCGAACGCACGCTCCGGGGCGGCTTCGTTCTTCAACTCCATCTCCTCTGATTGGTTCAGTGGGTCTTAATGTTATTATGATTGTTATTTATGATTTTTGTTTCTTCTTTATTGTATTGGTGGCCAAAAGGCTTGGAGTGGCTTCGATAGAGGCTTTTAGCTGTCAGTAAAGTGGAAAAGCAGTCATCGCTTTGTCGTCTAGTGAGGAAAAGTTTTAAAGTAAATATTCGAAGATTGAGGTAAACTAGAGGTTAGTGGAGGACCGCAACAAAAGTTACTTCTTGGGAGGTAAAAAAGTAGCTTTTCGTTGGGGTCCTCTTGGATACCCTATTCCTTGTGAAAACTGATGATGTTACTTACATGCGGACTCCCGGTTCTTTCCGCTACTAGGAGTCGGGGGCTCCTAGCTATACTACTCTTAGGTAGGCTATTATTGATCGCTGTTATTTGTTACCGCGGGACTTGGAGAAACACGATTCTAGCTTTTATGTTAAATCACAAGGATATGAAGGTCAATCAACGGTGTAGCCAAATAATGCAATATTATTTCATAAAATAATAGGTAAGAATATCCTATGATAGCCGGTAACTGCCTTCCAAGTCATTGACCAATGCGTTATCAAAATATTGAATGTATTTATTAGAATTTAAATGTTAATTGCAATGTAATATAATCAAATAAGTTATTCATACCGTCGTTTTATTTGTACCAGAATGAACCATTGTAATTCGAAACGATTGAAGTAGGCCCAACGATGCGGATCGCCGAACTGGTTTATAATGTACTAATGCAGCGAGTACCTACATAATGTATGCCAGATTGATATCAGGTAAAAAGGTGGTATGGAATTTTAAACAGGTGTCTGGGAAAGAATATCTACCAATTACTTTGTGTTGTTCGCGACCAAGGGATTTTGTGATCTATCTATACTTTACAATATGTTGGAAAATGGTGAGTAATTGTGAAATTATTACCTATTTATTATCAACTAGGTAATATCTCCATAACTTTGGGAATTATCAATAATGCAGGTGTTTTATTCTGCTCTTGTANTTATCAACTAGGTAATATCTCCATAACTTTGGGAATTATCAATAATGCAGGTGTTTTATTCTGCTCTTGTAATTGTTATTACTTACTAGAAATCATTATACAGCCTGATTTTTTATCGTTATTTAAAATTTTCCAGGCATTAGGTATCAATAACTGAACAAAAATCAGCTGTTTGTATTTGGTACCTACAGTTATTTGAACAATAATCTACTGTGCTGCGATTTTTTTTTTCATTTTCATTCTTTGATTAATAGTGTGTGCTTTAAAAAAAAATGAATGACGATAAGAAAAATCACATCGTATATTTATAGGTAAAAGCGTACTTATGTGTAGGTACTTATCATAAAAAAAACAAAATTCAGCTATAAATAATTTTATTAATAAAGAATCAGTGCAACAATATGTACCTAATCAGATCTTAAGTTCTAAATTAGTATTAATCTAAAGACTTAATAACTATGACTTCTCCTCGCCCTCCTTAATTTCCCCTGCTTTCCTCCCTAGGATCCGGTTGATGTTGTCACTGTACCGATAGCGATCCTCGTAACCCGTGTAGTAGTTACCAGTGTGAACGTTGTATGGTGTTGTTAGTGGCCGGTCCACTAAGGGCCTGTATATGTTATTGACGGACCCACGGGAACCCGGGTAGGAGACATCCGGGTAAACGGGACGGGTGTAGTCTATGTCGGGGCGGTTCGGGATGTCGAGGCGGTTCGGGAAGCGGCCGGGGCGGTTACCTGGTGGACGAAAATTGTAATTACCGTTTTGTACAATAAGAGCTATGGTTTTTTAAAAAGGGGCCGTTTAAAAATAGGTATCTGTAGGCACATATACCTATTTTTACGCGCCCCCTTTATATTATTATTTACCCAACATGCTGGGGATTTTTAAGCTAATTGAAGTGTCGTTAGACAGAACTTTTATTAAAAAAAAATATGGAAAGCATAGTCATGGAAGGCCCTAAATGTCAGCTCTACTAATATACTAAGCCTTCGACTGTCTGCCAACGGGCTGTATCTCATGAATTGTAATAGCTATAGTAGGCGCCAGATAATCGTGGAATAACGGTCATTGACCCACCTACAATTATTGACATTTTTAATTTGAAAAACGGAATTAATGACACAAAGCTGTCCCGAATCATCGTCTCTCTTGATCCTTAACATTGTCTAATAATGAAAAACGATTCATATTTAATTGTTCAGGTACCTATGAACAGTTATTAGGGAAAGGTCAATATACTTTATTCCACATTTATCTGGCGCCTACTATAGAGAGGTTAGCCGTAAACTAGTTAGGTAGGTACTATAGCTACTTAACCCTTTGGCCTTTGGTGTGGAAAGATATTCGCATAATAAAAACCAGTGTCTCTCGTTTAAAATTATTAGTATTCGATGTAGCACGCTGAAGATCCCTATCCAATATCAAAAGCCACTGGAATTTATACCCTCTTGAAAGGGGACGGTTATTTAAAGAGTGGTGCAATCTAAGCTGGCAGCTGGTCATCGAATTCATGGAATTCATTTTTTGCTTATTGTATTTTATGTTACGTAGGTACCTATTGAAGTATACATGTCACTGGAAAATGGCAAACGCCGCAAGATTGCAAAATATCGCGTGAAATTGTAAACTATTTTTTCTAAATAAAAAACGGATGTATTGGAAACTATTGAATTTGGATGGGATTTATTGTTTACAAAACGATTTTCTCATAATAGATCAAAAAATTATAATCTTATAAAGATTTGTTACAATCTTACGGCGTCTGCAATTTTCCGGTGACATACATATTTGTATGATATCGAAACTCGATGATGGTCTTAAGTCCTAACCTATGCCATATTATCCGCCGGATCCCCGTAAGGGTAAAATCTTAATTTGTTGTTCCACATAATGTTTACATAATAAAATCATTCATATATTTTTTAAATTAATCTGATGAGCAATATGTGCACGTTGGTCAATCTCTGTCTCTTTTACAAATTCGCGGACAATAGTGTGGGTTACATGTTTGTTATTTCTATTATTTTAAACACCTGTGTTAAAATGTAACGTGTAACTGTTTTTTGTCCCAAACAAATAAAATAAAATAAAATATTAAGTTTAAGTTTTTCACCAACTAGGTAAGTAGGTAGGTACCTATTAGACATTAAATTTAATAGGTAATGTAGGATTTGTTTGTAGATATTTTTTACATTGTCAAATTGAATAAACTGGACTTACATAGTACAATCAAAGTACAGTTACATTAATAAATCTGAGAACAAATACATTCTCATATTAGGGAGGTACCTACTTATGTGAAAATCTGAATCACTTCTAATGACGTCAAAATGTCAAACCGCTATGATTTAGCGTGCAAATAATTTCGTTTTTACGAGAGACACAAAGATTATGTGAATATCGTGGAAGGCGTACTAAAGTGCGATGGCCGGAGTGGCCATTGACTCTATGTATAAGTACGTGATCGTTTTCCACGAACAATAGTACAAGTCTTTAAATTCTTTAGTCAGAGAATCTATACTAATATGATAGGAATGTTACGTGTTTATGTATTTTTAAACGATACCTGGCGATTCCGATGATTGAGAATAGTGTTGTATGCAGCCGAATTATACTTTCTTACGTGTATCGATATGTCTACCAAATGTTCTATTGTGACGTATCTGTTAAGCTCTGGCCACACAGAGGCGAATCCCGCGCGGAACCTAAATGCAATACATAAATAAACGCGCGCGTTAAAATACGAAATCTAGGCAGCTTCAAGCTCAAAATTGAAGAGATTCTTCTTTAAAAAGGGCATGTAAATGTAATGCACCTGTGGTACGCTCGGTATTGTAGATGTCCATAGGCGGTGGTGACCAGTAACTATAAGGTGGACCGCCTGCTGGTTTGTCACACTAATAGCTTGTATGGTATTCCTAAAGTCACGCGCGTACTTGTGCCTTTAGCGAGCAAATTCGCCTTGGATTCCGCGCGGTATTCACCTCAGTTTGGCCAGAGCTTTAGAATCAGTAAACCGTGCTTACCGCTGCCATATCCCGGATATCCTTGTCCGAAGCCGCTTGGGTAGCTACCGACGCCGCCGCCGTAGCCTCCTGTACCTACGAACAGATTATGTTTTGTGATTAATTGCTTTTGGTAAGGCTAACTAACTGGGGTCAGTTGATTTGTCCCGATTCGATAGGAGATTACCCAGGGATGATTTTCAGTTTTATAGGTAGGTACTTCTTCGATTTCTTGAGATAAGTACATACTTATAATATTGATTTCTCCTGGAGGTTTTGATAATATTACTGTTTTTTTTCTTATTTCATTTTTTTATAAGTACTTTAAGTAGATTGTTTTTATGATAAATAACAAAACTTGACTGTGTTCCCAGGAATAATGCCAATATACTATGCTTACTTCCGGGGTATCCACCAGGGTAACTACCCTGTCCGGGATATGAGCCAATTCCGGGACCGCCACCGCCGTAGCCCGGATTACCGCCGTATCCTTGCCCATAGCCTTGGTTACCACCAAATCCTTGCCCGAAGCCTCCTGGTGAAGCACCTCCGTAGCCACCATTATAGCCTCCATAGCCCTGATTATAACCGCCTTGGGTGGGGTAGCTGCCTTGATTATAACCTCCTTGATTGTAACCTCCCTGATTATAACCTCCCTGATTATACCCGCCAGGGTTATAGCCGCCTTGGAAGCCAGGTCTTAGCAGCCCATAGCCTCCAGTATTCCGCCTCTGTCCGTCTATGATGTCATTGCTTGTGTCCACTTTTTGAGCGACGGTCACGGCCACAGAACATGACAGCAAAATTATGTTCTAAAAAAGAAAAAAAAACATAATTAACGACCGCTGCGTTCAATCACCTTGATTTAATAAGATTTGTTTAAAACGATGGAGTTGATAAAAGTAATTGGTATCTATTGTATACTGATGTTAGGGATGTTGGGCGTTTCATTTAGCAGAAATCATTATGATTTCTTGATTTTTCTGTGTTACTGCAATATTCAGTTTTAATAATCAGGCTCCTCTTACTTTTATTGTTTCAATTGTTTCATTTGTAAAAGCCTTGTCCGCCTGATCTTAAATACTTCCCTATTATAAATAAAAAATATTCCTAATTTCCTAAATTGCGATGTAACCTAACACAAAATTGTTGCAGAATTCGTCTGAAAAAATCACTTTCAAAAAGTTCTTTTATTTTGACTTCATGCATCATCTACAATATCGTTTCCCAAAACATATTGCTCCACCAGCTAATTCATTCGTAAGTGAGAACAAAGGCACGTTGCTCAATGTACCGAGCAATTGAACTTAACTTAACTGAACTTAACAATGCATGTCCTCACACTCCTCTTCCTTAAGTTTTGGTGTAACCGACGCTAACTTTACAGAGGTGCTCTTTGTTTCCTGTCTAACATATCTAAATTACTGGCTTTGTATGCTTTGTTTCCAGATTAAAAANTCAATGTACCGAGCAATTGAACTTAACTTAACTGAACTTAACAATGCATGTCCTCACACTCCTCTTCCTTAAGTTTTGGTGTAACCGACGCTAACTTTACAGAGGTGCTCTTTGTTTCCTGTCTAACATATCTAAATTACTGGCTTTGTATGCTTTGTTTCCAGATTAAAAATAATGGTATAACTACACCGCCATCGCCACCTGTGTGTGCCATAAAAGGCACATGGGGAAACGTAAAGAGGAAAAATTAGGTTGTTTAAATATTTATAACTAGCTTTTGTCCGCGACTTTGAATCCCATTTTCCCCGTTCCCGTAGGAATTTGGTGAAAACCGCATGAAAATCCGTTCGGTAGTTTTTGAGTTTATCGCGAACAGACAGACAGACCCAGTGGGGA
>NDFZ01003383.1:0-27434 GCA_002192655.3 Mamestra configurata
TCATCCAGGACGTGTTCGGCGTGCCGTCCGCCACACAGATCGACACGCAGGTGTGCGAGCTGCTGAATTTAACTGACGGACTTTAGTTAAACAGTACTCCTTTGCAACGTATTCGTGCATTTACTTTGCGTTTTCCGTTTCATACAAGTATGAACACTATTTTGTATGAAATTAATGTTCATGTTTGTTCAAAACATTTGCCCTCGTTCGTTAGTTTATGCGAATGCTCATAGTCAATATACAGAAAAAAGTTAATCTATATTTGTAGTAGTATAATAAAGCTGAAGTTTGTTTGTTTGAACGCGCTAATCTCTGAAACTACCAGTCGGATTTGGAAAACATTTTTGTAAATGATAGCCACATTCAGGAGGAAGGTTTTAGTATATACGGGAACGGGAAAACGGGATATGCGCGTACGAAATTGCGAGCAAAAGCTAGTATTCGTATAAAACGCTTATCTTGAATAAGTGAAGTCTTTGAGCCTCGCACTCAGTCAATTTGTCTTGTATGAAAAATGAAAATTGGATAGAAAAAAGTGTTGTAAATATAGTGCTGGGAGGATCCCGTATGCCACATCAAAGACAGGTAGTCGATACGTACCCTTTTTGGGCCGGATTTTTAAAAGGGCTAGCCAGTTTAAGCCTTTCCTATTGGCTAGTGGCCAAACTTATTCTTACTTATTTATAACACAAATATGAGACACACCACTTTTTCACTTCAGCCTAATTTTACTTTACTATAGCCAAGAATGGTAGTTTTTTTTTGTGTGAAAAGGCATGCGTTTTTAAACATTTTTACACTTGCACATGCTTAATGAACAAGTCTTCTTTGTAGTAAATATTAAGCCTATTTCTTTATTACTGTCTGCTCCGAATGTCTAGAACTTTATGGTTTCTTGAACAGGTAATGCATGCTACGTAATATGCAGTCTTTTGTTTCCTATTTCTATTTTCTTTGGTCTATGATTTTCGGTCTATCGCATGTCCTTTGGGGCCGTCCATTAATCACGTGACGCTTGAAAGCCCCCCCCCTTTGGAGGGGGTTTGGAGGGGGAAAAAATGAAATATCACATGAGGGGAGGGGGGTGTAGCAATATCACGTGTATTAATCCTCTTTGGAGGGGGTTTGGCGAAAAAATTAAATATCACAAGAGGGGAGGGGGGTGTAGCAATATCACGTGTATTAATTTTTTCGTCAAAAACAACCTGCAACCTTGCTGTCTAGACATTTTTATCGTGGTCTTGAGTTTCAGAATAAAATTAGATTATACTTAATACCCGTATTTAAAGATAATATTAAAAAAAAATAAGATTCTTTGTAGGTACTAAATAATACACGTGATTTAGGTTGGGGCAATCCCCCCCGGGTTGCCTTAAACCTCACCATGTATCACTAAGGAGGAGGGAGGGTTAAAAATGCTACAAAAACATCACGTGATTAATGGATGGCCCCTTAGTTAGCAGCATAATATGGGGACTCAATGAGGTTCACGATAAGTTAAAAAAGAACAAGTTTCACAATGTTTTGCGAAATTTAAAAGTGCAATAACACCTGAACGCACACATTAGCATTTTTTGTAACTCTATTTCTGTCATTTCAAACTGTTTATTTCAACACGAGTTCATCAAAAAGATAGCGCTCAATCTTTCAGTACGAAGAGTATTTTGCTCAAGTATGAAGACTGCAAACTTCAGCACTCGTTCCCTTTGAAAGCGCGTTACGTTGGACTTTTCGGCCTAGCGAATGAAGTAGCGAGTGAAGATAATACTAATGAGAGCGTGTAGGTGTGATTTCGGCCTTAGTTGTTGTCTTAAAGGTGCGTTAACACTGGCAATTTTTTGAGCAATAATTGCTCGGTAACAAAATGCGGATTAATCTGGAGCAATCTGCAGCAATTGACGCTTGGTGTCGTTGCCGTAAATTGCTTGATATTTTGTGACGTCACAATCCGCCAGTATTGCTTATAATTGATCAACGATTTTTTATTGCCGGTGTAAGCGCACCTTCCAACATCGTGCTACTACGCGGTCGTCGCGTTCATTTGGCGTCGCTATTGCGCCGACAGAGGGCGCCTTGCGGTTTTGCCGTACTTATGAACGTGACGGTCGCGTATTCGCGCGATGAGGACTACGCCTTATACTTTCCCCTGAAATATTCATGTGAGACGAACGCCCTTAATCCCTTAAAGTTAGACAAACGATAGAACCGAAAATCATAGTTCAAATAAAGCACAAGCATGGCCTCCCTGACTCGCTTGTCCTCTCAGCTGACGGTAGCCCACCAGCTCGCGGCCACGGCGCCGCAGTTCCGGCGCCTCATGGTGGAGGACCGCGGCCTGGACGGTGCGGAGGCCTACATGGAGTACCTCATGTCCGTGCACAAGGCTGTGCAGAAGATGCTGTATGTTTGACGGGTTCTTCAAGGGTTCTTGAGGGTTTTCGGATGGGTTCTTAAGGGTTTTCGGATGGGTTCTTAAGAGTTTCCGTATGGGTTCTTAAGGGTTCTCGGATGGGTTCTTAAGGGTTCTCGGATGGGTTCTTAAGGGTTCTCGGGTGGGTTCTTAAGGGTTCTCGGATGGGTTCTAAAGGATTCTCGGATGGGTTTTTAAGGGTTCTCGGATGGGTTACTTGAGGGTTTTTAAGTGATTCAGGGGTCGGGTTTTGGTGTGACGTGGAATTGAAAGAGCTAATAAATAATGTGTCATTTTGGTATCGTTCTACGAATATTTTTCATAAAGATAGTTGCAACTTTGATTGATATTTGAATATGAACATAAGATATTTTTCTCATACAGGAAACCTACTTTTGCATGTATTGATAGATTCCATTCATTCATATTTGCTGAAAAAAAAAATGTAGTTCCATAATCAATTCTTAACTTTGGTCATTGTTTTATCATGAAAAATTGAATTAAAGGAAGAATTTGTCTTTCAATTCCATTGCCTTTTCTTACAAAGGTTGAGAACGATACTTCGAAGATGTTTCTGGTGAAATGTCCTGCGATCACAAAAGGGTGATTTTGGTGATTCTGGGTCATTTGGCGGTTTTTACTATCTTTTGGGTTTTGTGTGAAGCTTTTTTCATTTTCTGCCAGATAGATTCTTGCATCTTTTATATATGTTGTGGTTTTATATTTTGATAATATTATTCCATTTCGAAAGTCTATAACAAGTATGTATAACAAATATTTTCATATTAGGGTCGCACACACGACTTTTACTACATATTTATGTAATTGTATTATTTTATGTCCCCATATCACATATCATCCCATATCATTTACACATCACCAGTATTTATTCTTACCTACATGTTACCTAAACAACATTACAGTACATATTTTTTTATATCATTCATATTACAGGTTCAGCCTACATTATTCTCGATCTTCACAATAATTTTACTAATTCCAAAATCATTATTAAAACTTAAACCTGTGATAAACAAAAAAGACGAAAGAGCTTGTCTTAAGTTTTTATGAACAAGGACTTTTCTGAAATCTATATGTTTTTGAAACTTGCTGCTATTGAGTACAGCTCGGACGAATCGGGGACCTGCATAGCTATACCATCCCGAAACGAAAAGTTGTTTTTGTAAGGCTCGTTCAGATAGAATGCAGCTTCACAGCTTGGCTCATCGCCGTAAGGATGCCTGCTTGTCAGTCTTCTACAGATTGTACTTCCGAGAGAGTGTCCAGGAACTCCACGACCTCATCCAAACGTCTTTTATATTGCGCACAGCAAAGGAGTGAATCTCTCTGCCTGCGTCTGTTTCCGAACGCATACAACCCTAATCTCTTCAAAATTAGAGTGAACAGGCTTCTTCTGGGTAAGCTCGCTCCATCGTCGACTTTGTCTCTGTCAGCTATGACCTAGACTAGAGTCAAGAGCAAACACATCTAAAAAAAGACATCCTGGCTAAGCAAAAGCAAGTTTATTCAAAGTAAAACATGTTTTCTATTTTATTAATTATCATATACATTTATATTTTGCATTCTCTCCACATGAACCATACAGAATTTTTTCGCAATGCAATCTAATTGTTTTGAATAGCTATGCAGGTGTCCGATTCGACCGAGCTGTAGGTACTCAAAAGCAGCAAGAGATTTGGAAATTTGATTTTAGAAAACTCCTTGTTCATAAAAACTTGAGACAAGCGCTTTCATCTCAGCCGGTCGATTCAGTAAACATGTCCAAGTAAAGGCTTGGTTGAAGTGATCACGAGGTGAGATGTCAACCCATATAATAAAGATGGATTGACTGCTCACCTCGCCCAAGCCTTCACTTCGACATGTTTACAGAATCGACAGGCTGGTCTTTCAGATCAGAGGCTCTAGACAAGTGACATGTTAGCGGTAGCGTGGCGAAGGCTGTTGTTAAGGTGGAAGCGCCAGGGTAGATCGCTAAATTCAAATTTTCTTATATTTTTTGCAATTTGCAAGTCAGTGTCAGGCTGTATGTTGAACAAAACAGGTCGCGAAATATGATTCGCGACCTGCAAAATGCAAAAAACGTATGAAAATTTGAATTTCGCGGACTACCCTGGCGCTTTCACCTTAAATCGTCAAAATTGTGTGGAATTTTCAAACGCTGTCGAAATGCCACTTAATCAATCCCTTTGGTGTTTCGACAATCGCATCCCCTAACACACTTTGAGGACCTCGTGGCTAAATAATAACAGCCGCATGGGTCGATCTTCAAGGTTAAGCAACGCTTGCCGAGGTTGGTCTGTGGATGGTCATCTTAACATACCGAGGCTCCTCCGTGCCTTCCCGGCTGTCATTTGTAGATCTTTGGCAGTCTTTAGGGATACTCAGAAGCCAGAAAATCTGACTCTAGTCTTACCAAGAAGTACCGTGTTACCCAGTTGTGGAGGTCTGGTAAGCAGCCGCTCCACTTAAAATACTGGTATTCCTGGTTGGGAAAAGGCTATGCAGATGATGATTCGCTAGACGCTAACACACGTCTAGAGCCTCCGGCATCTAAAGGCACGCAATCTTAAAATCCCCTAAATGTCCCCTCATTGTTCCAGCTAACGACGATGCGGCAACACGACAAGCTGGAGGCCGTTCTCCGCCACTTCCTGGTCGAGGACCGCGGCGTGGACGGAAGCTCTTCGTACGTGGACTACCTGTGCCACATCCACAAAGAGATCCGCGCGCTGCTATAGCACATGTACGGCTACTATTAAGCGTAGACGAGGACCGGATGATATTACGCGACCAAAGTTCGGTCTTAAGAAAGCTTTGCACTTCAATATTCACGTCAGTGGTGCAATACAAAATATATTTTATGTTTATAGAAGTAAGGTTAATTTTGTATTGCACAAGTGACGGGAATATTTGCAAATTACACGATTATATTGCACAAGGATCTTTTCAAAGTTGGAACTAGCGCCGCCATTTTGGTTTTACAATCATTACCGGCCCATAGCAATCCACTGCTGAAAATAGGCGTCTCCAATCGCAAACCATTCATCTCGGTTTTCGGATACTCTCGGATTTCAATGTGTACACTAAAAGACCCTTGTCCTCTGAATCGAAGTTGAGGTAATTTAAAAAGCCATTGTAGGCGAACTTTCGATCGCGTATTTTCTGCCGGCAAAACTACGCTGTGGTATCGCCGCTACAACGCAATGTGGGACACTTTTACATGGAGAAGTGCTTGATTTGCAAATTGTTAATACAATTAAGAACCTCGCTTCATTAGTACTTAGAAGAAAATGGTATTGCAGGTTTCTGAACTGAGAATTTGAAGATAAGCTCGAGTTTGACAAGTCAACTTCAAGTTCTCATTAAGAAGCGGTGTTGTAAACACTTAAAAGGAGGTTCTTAATTTCTTGGTGATGTTTCTTGCTTCAATTATTGTGGTACCCAAATGATTATTAAGAGTGTACCTAATAGTATATGTGTATTACCGATTATGTTTAATTATATGTCATTCAATCAGACGTTTTTGTTTAGTTTTTTTCTATGTAAAGTTGAAGAATGAAGTTTGTCTCCACTAAAATAGTTTTCAGCCAAAACCATGCGTTTAAGTGAAAAACGCTATAGTAGGCGCCAGATAATCGTGGAATAACGGTCATTGACCCACCTACAATTATTGACATTTTTAATTTGAAAAACGGAATTAATGACACAAAGCTGTCCCGAATCATCATCTCTCGTGATCCTTAACATTGTCTAATAATGAAAAACGATTCATATTTAATTGTTCAGGTACCTATGAACAGTTATTAGGGAAAGGTCAATATACTTTATTCCACATTTATCTGGCGCATACTATAGTTTAAAAATTATAACTTGATGACTCAAAAGAATTCAGATGCAATAATATGTAAATAAATTTCGTAGGTTTATAGGTGAGTGTGAAACAGCACTGTGGTTAACTATAATTTGTAATGAGTTAAAAATACAACTGAATGTAAAAGTTTTCCACATTCCTAAACTTGTATAATTGTGAAATAAATGATTTTGTTTTGGACTAATTAGTATCAATGCTATTTTTAAAAGACTATTTGAGATTTCTACCAAAAACTACCAAGCAGGGTTGCTAGTAGTGACAAATTATTAATAATAATAATGCAAACTTGAGTTTTGGTGATGGTTCAAAATGTATAAGGCTTCCAGAGTAGTAACATAACTGAAATTTCGGTACACTTGTAGGCCCCAGACAGGTGCGACTTTTAATCTCACATGCACCGTAAAGTCGTGTCGCAAAGTCGCGCTTGCGTATGACAGCCTAAAATTGACCGTTTATATGTTCTTTATGCATCTGTTACGTCCACAGCATTTAATAAAGACTAGTTAATTATTCGAATATAAAAGTGTTTGTCCCCTTATTCATAAAAACGTGTAAATACATACTTACATCACCCTTAGAAACGTTAAGGGTAGGCAGGAGTGTACTTGTATCTTGTAAAATAATGGTAGATGTTGTCCTACACATTTTTAATTGCCTTATGGGTAAAGTAGGCGCAACATACGTTAACTAAGTTTGTTTCCCATATTTGGTGTGTTTGTTAGGAAATTCTTAGTGATATATGGAATTGTATATGTTAAGGGATTGCTCCTGTAGTACACCTTTGCCTACTCCTTTAAATGAATTGATGACAAAGGCAATTAATATAATAATTAGCACATGAATAAAGGGAATTTACAAAATTAATAGGATTTATCATTGTTAACGATTTCTACAAAGTTATTGAGAGGCTAATGCCACAGCACCGTTTTAAGTAAACTCCATATTAAGGCCCTTAAGGTCTAAGGTCACATAAGACCTTTTATCTTCACAAGGCAAAATTATATGTATGTTGATTAAAATAGATTTATCTTGTACAGAATAAAGATGTTACGAAAAGCATTTTATATGACAAATAAATCTAAGTAAGTAATTTCCAAGTTATGAAGTCAATTTAAATATTTTTTTCTACTTAAAAAAATAGGGTGTTAAAATTATTTTGTTTAAATTTACAAACTCACTAGGCCAACCGAGGGTATTGGAAAACTCAGCAAAAACCGCTTGACTTTTAAAGGCCCCCGCAGACAGGAGTGATGTGACAATGATAATGCGTTGTCATAGAAAATGTTCTTCAGATTCGATATAATAATATGAATACGCTTTGTCACATATTTGTCGCATCGCGTCTGACTGCGAGAACCTTAACTTGGTCGAGAAATAAGTTTGGATTCGAACCCTTTTTGTATGTAAGACCAACCAAGTAATCTTCCATTTGTAGTTTTTGTATTCACACTACTAACTTGCAAGTATTACGATAAAGATTTATATAGACCAATAGAGTTAGGACTGTCGTACCCAGCTGTGAATATGGTACATAGAATTTAGAAAAGGCTTCATCTCTATGTAAAATTCCGTTTGTCCATATTAACCTTTTGAACGCCATAGCCTAAACACATCGGCGTGCCCCCGACGCCAAGCCACAAATTCGCCGAACTTTTTGTCACATACTTGTGACGTTTGACGTACAGGGTACGCGCTTGCTTGTCATGTATACGTGACAATGGCGTTCAAAAGGTTAAAGCCCGGTTATTGTTAGTTGGATAGTCTGGCCCATTCAGAGCCAACAATAATGTCCATTAATGGCCTAGAAACTAGTATATTTGTAATAAAATTGGCTTTTATAGCAAAAGCCATGAGCTCCAACAAAATTATCATGTATTATAAGATTATTTACGAAAATTAAAAATACATTGTCCAACAAGCGATAATACTTGAACGCCCCTAAAGTATTGAATAAACTGCCTAGTAACTTCAGTGTTGCTACACGAATAAAATGTTGACTTTTAGTAGAAAATTCTAATGAATAACTATCTCAAAAAATAGTGTTGTTAACAAATTGGAATAGTTTTGTTTCTGTTTCCTACGATATTAAAACTAGAATTATATTTATCTATATTGGATTGTATTGTAAATGTAAATAAAATATGGCATTATTTAATTTTATTTGTTCTTATTTTTAGATTAGTGATAAAATTAGTTGATTTTCAATTGATTAATTTGGAATATATCGGCAATTTATTTATTTGCAAGGCACACCGTTGTTATCTCGCAAGACGAATAGCTCAGGTCGAGGTCGAAACTAGTCGTCCAATATAAAAAAGCACCAGAAAAAAATATTCTGTAAACCAACTAATTTGATCAAAAAAATCTTACATAATCTATTTTTTTATAAAGAACTATAGTCCTAGAAGAAAACGAGGCGTTCTCATTACGTCATCAATATAATGACCGAATAGATAGTTTTAATACATAAGATAAACTTTGTTCCTTAAATAATGTATCACCACATTTGACAGTTGTCAAGAAGTTTGCCGGCGCAAGTAGAAGTAGAAGCTGGTGCCCGTGCGAACTAGCACGAATCGAGGCTAAACAAAGTATGTAGATCCGAAGTATCAGCGAAAGCATCCACTGATACTAGTTCTAACCGGTTTATTCAAAAATTTCGACGATGTAAAAGGGATAGTGCTATACGCTATGTATAGCTCCGTCTCTCTCTTGGAGCGGACCTGTGCGAGTCAGCGCTTGTTAACACTAGCAATCCGGCACCAGCTTTCTATCCACTCATAGCATTGTCCACAGAGAGCGACTTTCGCGTCAACACACGATGGACGCAATCATTTGTTTGGCAAACCCAAACGCGTCGACGCACCGATAGAGGGCGCGATCGGGTCTTGTCAACAATAATGCTCTCGACGATCGCGTAGTCGCGCGATGATCGATTTGATTAGGCCGTCCCAATAAATAACGATCATGGCCCGCATCTGGGGGGCTACTCTCTAAGCCCGAAGTCCGTAGTTTCGGGCTTAGTTGCGGGCGTAAACTCCGTATCACCTACGGACTTACGATTAGTTCCGAACCCGAACTAAGAATGACTGACAACACGAAACTGTCAAATCCTGTTGTCATTTATTTTAGTGGTTAGGTGATACGGACTACAATATGCTCGCAACTAAGCCCGAAACTACAGACTTCGGGCTTAGAAAGTAGCCAGCCCCCCTGCTCTGTATAACAAGCCAATTTTTGTTCATTATCATGCGGTAAATATTAAAATCAACTGTAATTGTGGTGATACATCGCCCCCGAACCCCGGCAGTTTCAGCCAAACTCGTGAATAAGACGCATTGTATCTTCCGATAACATTAGCTTAGTGAGTCAACTTCGAAGGTGAGGAGATTATTGTTAAATAGTGTATAATCCAGAACTGTATTGAGCGTGTAAGTTTTTAATAGTTAATAAATCCTTTTGTATAAGAAATGGTTTTTATTTACTTGTCAAGAAAATCGCATCACTAAATAAAATTCCGGTTTCTGAATTTAAAATTTGAAGCCTAGTAGGGATTTGTCAACTTAAACTTTTGATTATTCTTCGTCGTTCCCTCACTTCTGAAGATCGCGACCACATACAACGCGTCTCTAATGCCAGGTTTCTAGGGTACTTTATCGGTCGTTTATCTGTTCGTTAACGCTATGAGATTTACTGACATGGGTTAAGTCATACTTATAGAACCGTTCGCAAGCTGTGGTTATGGGAGGTTACAAATCTGACTTTGTAAACATCCCCTCCGGTGTTCCCCAGGGATCTTTATTGGGTCCTCTTTTTTACTGCGCATACCTGTATGATATTCAGTCATGTTTCAAGTCCGCGAAACATCTCATGTACGCCGATGACATGAAAATATACATGTGTGTAAAATCTGGACTTGATTGTGAACTGATTCAGCGTGATCTTAATGCATTGTTCACGTATTATCAACAAAATAATATCACGGTCAATATCTCGAAATGTCAATGCATTAGCTTTAGCCGTTCCAAATACCCAACTAAATATCCTTATGGATTTAATAATAATGCGATCGAAAGAGTTGACGTAGTAAGAGATCTTGATATAATGTTGGATTCCAAATTGCTCTTAAACCAACATATTGATACCATAACCAATAGAGCCTCTCGTAACCTAGGTTTTGTAATGCGCACTTGTAGGCCTTTTAGTAATTGTCATATTCTAAAGATTATATACTTTGCATATGTGCGTAGCATTTTAGAGTACTGTAGCCAAATCTGGTCACCCCAATACGAGATATATACTAAAAGAATCGAAAATCTACAGAAAAAGTTCGTAAAATTTCTAAACTTTAAATCCCGTAAACGTCATGATTCTTATGTCCGAGACTGCAAACACTATGATATACTTCCCCTTGTGGATAGGCGTAAGATGTTGGATATGCTTTTGTTCTTTGATATCCTACGAGGTCATTTAGATAGCAGTGATCTGCTATCATCTATATATTTCTGTACACCAAAAACACGTACCAGACATACAAAATTGTTCAGTATCCCTGGCCATCGCACAAAATACGGGCGAAATGCTGTTATGACCCGACTGCCTCGCATCTACTCTGAGACTTTTGAAAATGTTGATATATTTAATTTATCCAAGCAATCATTTTGGAGACAAGTCAATTGCTTGTACACAATATACTGTTTAGTGAATAATTTGTGCCATCACTCATTCTCTTAAGTTGTAATTGTTTTGATATTCTTTTTAATTTTGTCAATGTGTCAACAATTCCACATTATTTTTAACTTTTATAATTTCTTTTCGCCACTTTCTAGATAACCTATAGCTTTGTCAATGCCGTGAAACTCTATTATTGGCTTAAGAGATAATTATTGTTATCATCTCGCCATCAATGTTCAGTGTATGCAGGCTCTAAGATGCCAGTAACTGTGTTGCAAATGCATTTGGCTGTTCATTGATGGGGAGGTGAACTGAACATTCATAACTCATGCATGTTAATAATAAGCTGTCGAGTTTCCAAATAAATAAATAGACCACCAACAGCCATACAATGCGACCTTCTGCAATGTGGACCGCCTTGTACATGTTGCCTCCATTCTTTATTGCAACTCTTGTTTAGTAAATAAAATGTATTTTCTTTGGGTGTGGGTATCGCGAAATAATTTATGAACCTGTCAAACTTTTGGCGTTCAAGTAGGGTTTGACACGTTCTTATCTTCAATTACTCAATAATAAAGCCGGCCCAAGGGCCCCTATGAAGTCTTAAAACGATCATGCTTCCGCTCTAAGAGGGAGACGGAGCTATACATAGCGAATAGCACTGTCGCGTTTACATAATTGGAATTGGATGGCATTAGCGCGTCATAGTAAAGCTGGAGAGTGCAAGAAATATGCGTCAGGATTGAGGGTCCTACCTTGGATGACAGGTGCTGTTATTTTATTATATTTTGTAAAATTGTATTGTAAATACAAAATGGCGACATTGTATAGCAGTTGTATAGCTCTATAATATAATTAAAAATAATTTAAATCCATCGCCACGAGTTAAGTGTCGACTTTCATCTTTATTAAGAATTTCATCATTATTAATAATTTTAATAAGTGACCATTTATATTAAAAAGGCCCTAAAAAGTATGGGTTGCGGTGGAACTTTGTGTTGTATGCCCATGGGCGCAGGAAGGACTAATTTTAAGGGGGTGCAACTCCAAAACCCCGCTTCGAATAGAATAACTTTTCTTTTGCCCTTTCTCACTAACTTCGTGAACTTATGCAGAAAAGCTTGAGGACCAAAGAAACACCTACCTCGCCTCGGATTTGCTGATTTACCTACTATGTTTGTTAGGTATATGTCACCAGAAAATTGCAGACTCCGTAAGATTGTAATAAATCTTGATTAGATTTTAATTTCTCGATATATTACGAAAAAATCGTTTTGTATACAATAAATCCCACCCAAATTCAATAGTTTCCAATAGGTATATCCGTGTTTTATTTAGAAAAAAATAGTTTACAATTTCACGCGATATTTTACAATCTTACGGCGTTTGCCATTTTCCGGTGACGTCCATATTTTATGAATTTCTTTATGTTTTATTGAAAGCCAGGGAGGTAAAGTGCACCCGCTTGCACCCCTTCCCGGCGCCCATGTTTATTATGTACAATACATAGGAAAGTAGTTTGTTGTTCCAAAATTTGTATATTGTTGACAGCCGAGGTTTGATTTAGCAAGAATCACGTCATAAATGAAACGATTTACAGTTAATTTTTTTTTATAATTATGTAAGATGAATATTGAATATTGAACATTATAAATTAAATATTTTATAAAATGATTCATTTTTGTAACACACCTGTAATTTTCTCACATAACGTCGCGTCTTTTCCGAAGAACATGTTTATTGGACTGAAACGAGAAAAGACAATTACTTTTTATTTTTTTATTCAAACCTGTGGTACGTAGATACTGTCAGGATTGCCTCCTGCAGGTCACTGGAAGACAAGGTAGAACTTTGGAAGCGTCTAGTAAAAGTAAAAGAGTATTTTAATTAGGAAAGTAAAAATATGTTTTGTTTTATATGGTACTCTTGTACCAGCTCTCTTCTACGGCAGATGCCGAATATATATTGAAGTTAAATGTTAAACCGTATTTTATTGGAATAATTTCGAAGTAGTGCTAGCGTGAAGTCCGCTAGTGCTACATATTGTTGTTTCTATATTAATTGTTAATATGAAGGTGGTTGCATCCACTCCTATATAAGTTATGTCGCTTGCCAAATAAACTTAGTAGCCCTGGCCGGAGGCTTTAATATTATATTAAGGCCACCACAGGCAAGCCCGGTTAAACAATCGACAACCTCATAGGTTGAACTGCGAGAAGCCACTCAAAAAAAAACCTTTTTGAGCTATCCGTTGTTTCACTTGTCTTACGTTCGCATACATATCAGTGGCGACGAGTACTTACCCGTGATTATGGAAAAAAAAAGTTAAAAATGTCACATGGCAAAACTATAAACAGCGCATTTTACAATGGTTCATTACGAACAACGACAGCGTGCAGGACCCCAAGAGAGTGAAAAGACGGGCAATATTGCTAAGTGCACTCACTGACAGCACTTACAAACTGGCGGCCGATTTGGCGTTACTGAAGGAGCTGATGCAGACACCGTACGAAGACATTCTCACTACTACTACTCAGCTACCCGGATCGTCTATTCGTATAGTAGCTCGGCTCGCCTTAGCTGTGATAGAGAACTGTGATAGAAGCTGCCCAGACTCTTGCGAGTCGTAGCACACAAAAAATACAGGTCCCGCTCACAACTGTCTGACTAACAGTGACGAGTCAAACGCGTCCGAACGATGCGACTAATGTCCGAGCTGCTGCAATGTGCAAGTTACTGTCGGCGGGCAGGCGAGTGAAAACAAAAAAATATTGAAGTAACTCGAATGCGAGCTACTGTCCAACTCGCACGTGCCAGTAACACGTAAGATACGTCCAAACGATGAGAGTTACCGCACTGCAGCTACGTAAGATTGTAATAAATCTTTATTAGATTGCAATTTCTCGATATATTACGAAAAAAACGTTTTGTATACAATAAATCCCATCCAAATTCAATAGTTTCCAATATATTCGTGTCTTATTAAGAGAAAATTGTTTACAATTCCACGCGATATTTTACAATCTTACGGCGTTGCTATTTTCCGGTGACACACATAAACCTTAGGGAAGAAATTCTCTAAATGATAGTGAAAACCACATTTAAAATCCGTTGCGTAGTTTAAAAGATATAAGCGCACAGAGGGATAGATGGCGCGGCGGCGGCGAGCAACTTTGTTTTATACTGTGTGGAGACGATTGGTTCGAATCGTGTCCTGTTTGTGAAAAGAACAATTTTTAAATCACCTTGAATTGATAATCACCGGGTCATCCTGCGTTTTCACGATGTAGCGTGATCTCTATGATAGGCTTGTCGTAGCTGCAGGGCACGCAGTCGGTTCCACAGCGTTTGCTTCGACAGCACCCAACCACCTGCCCTGCCAGCGAGCTCAGCAGTAGCAGCAGCAACACCATGAGGACCTGGGCCAGCCTCATCCTGAAACACCAAATCGGCTTTAGCTGAAGCAAACGAACACCAACTTTTTGTTAAGGAATTTAGCACCTTTTGTTTTTTCGTGGGCAAACCCTCTAAAGGCACCTGGAGAAGACCAGAGAGAGCACTCGTAGATTCAAAACAATGTGTTCGACGGATGTTTGCGGCTTATCTTGAGTCGCTTGTTTTATTTGTACCAGATCACTTCCTTGCACAACAGAGTTCGGTACACATCCTTGCTTAACTCAGCTTCCTTGTACAGCAGTGGTTCCCAACCTGTGGTCCGCGGACCACTGGTGGTCCGCAAGGGTTAAAATATGGTCCGCGAAAGGTTAAAAATTTCAATCTTTTGACTTCAAAAACGTCATTGATGCAAACTGATTTTAAGCGTCTATCAGAAATATTGTGTTTTCAATGACAATGCTCATTAAATTTGATTACATAAAATAATGTAGGTAGTTTTTATGCTACAAGTTTTGAATATCTATATTGTTTAGGATATAAGTTTTTTTTTTAAGATAAGTACAGTTTAATTTTCTTCTTTATTTCTGGTCCGTGCTAACAACAAATAAATCAAAGTGGTCCCGGGTCAAATGAAGGTTGGGAACCACTGTTGTACAGACTTGAAGGAAAAAGTTGCGAAAGTTCCGCTAGACCTCCTTGCACAACTCTGGCGGAAAATGGAAGTAAAAACCTGTTCTTACTCACGTATTTGCTTAAAGATCTCCATGTCCTCTTTTTTACTGGAAAAAAGGTAAAAATAAAATGAGTTGATGTCTACTGCTATTGGGGTAACCTATGTTTGACGAGATACGGTTTATCTCATCTAGATACAAATATAACAAGCCTTCAAGAGTTTTAAAATGACTTGTGTTTAACGCCTACCAGAAAAGTACCTATTTTACTACCACACAATTCGAAATACCTGCCAGAATGGATAAATGCTCACCAAAAGGCGAAGTCGGTTTATAAAAAAACAACCACGAAGGGGATAGCGTGGTCTGATTCGCTCGCTTCGCTCGCATTTTGGTAGGCAAAAAGAATATGAATACAACACGTACAATTATCCTGATGACTGTATAATTATTTTGGATTTTAAAACGTTGTTCTTTAGGCACCTCGGCAAAGAGTGGGCTTATTTTATTTGAAGTTAACATATTTTGCATGGTACGCATTTCAATTTTAGCCTTTTAGAATTTACAGTTGTTGGGGCAAACATATTATTCCTATAGATACAGGTTGGTCGAAGCCAAAACTAACTCAAAAGCTGGAGTACAGACGCCAGCACATCAAGCTACAACAATCTGTCAAATTTCTTTAATAGATTTATAACTTTATCGCTAAAGCATTAGGTTCAAGGTTCATTGGGAAAATTTGACAGTTTCGGGTAGTTTGATGTGCTGGCGTCTGTACATACGTGGTTCTGTTCTACAAACGACTAGCTTTTTGCTGGCTTCGCTGGCGTCCCATTTTCGCAAAAGTAGCCTATAACCGTCTCCAGGGTCCCATCTACTTCTGCACCAACATTCTTCAAAATCCGTTCGCCGAGTTAGGCTTGAAAATTTGACAATCAAACTAGCTCACACATTCATAATATTACAGTTAGGATAGGACACCTGAAATCGACACGATATCCTGAGTCGTCCTGGTTAAGCGTGATTTCCATGAAGCGCTTGGAGTAGCCGCAGGGCTCGCAGACCGGTTAATAGGGTTCCGCTCGTCGACTGCGACGGCAGCCGACCACGCGCAGCGCCAGCGATGTCAGCAGCAGCAGCGCTAAGAAGACCTGGAACAGCCTCATCCTGGAACATCAAATCGGTTCAAGAGGAAGAGTAGTAGTACAGAAATTTTGTTTCCTTTCAGTCAGATAAGCGCCAAGACCCCGTTAGCCCCTGCCAGGGTTGCGGAATTTGTTCGAAAGAGTCACCGCGGCCCTGGAACGCAAAGGTCTTTAGAAGGAACACGGATGGGTTTTAGTCAGTAAGAGTCTGACACGCCCTTCCGCTCCACCCAGAGCGAAAGAAGTCCTTGGATGACTTCCCATCCTTAAAAAAAAAAAAGACCCCGTTAGCCAGCATTCAGATATCAACTGTTTAATATGTGTTTCTCGGTTCAATGCGACTTCTTCTCAATTCAAGACATCAAAGTTGCTGCCACACCTTTCGTAGTTTTCCTATTTGTTACAGGAACCTATCTTGAGTTTAACGGGCCCACGCTGCTCCTGCATGTGGCATAATAACCAGCCAAGTTCGTCTATTTCATCACCATGATAAACACCATTTCAGCTGAAAGATGTTCACTGATGGACATAGTGCTGCAAGATATTTGGCTGGTTCTCTAATTATATTATCAGATCAAAGATGCGGACTGATGACCTATTGAAGCTCGTAGACGTCGTGGAAAGCTATGGAGACTATACTATACTATACTAAGTCCGTTGTCCTTTCACGTGAAGGCACGTGAGCACATTCGGAAGAAGTTGGTAGAATCATCACAGCATTAATACGTAAAATTCGTTTTTAGGGTTTCGTACCCGAAGGGTAACCAACGGCACCCTATTACTAAGCATCCGCTGTCCGTCCGTCTGTCCGTCTGTCTGTCAGAAGGCGGGCGGGTAATAGGTCTCGTTATCTATTGCCGCTATAGCAACAAATACAAATTTAAAGGTTGCTCCCATCCAAGAAATGTGTAATTTTTCCGGTTTGTGTTACGGAACCTTTCGTGTGAGAGTCAGACTCGCACTTGGCCATTTTTTCTTAATGATGTTGTTAATTTTAAGTTATGGGTATGTATTTATCTATGTATTTTTAAATGTACATTTTTTCTCATTGTTTGTCATTCCTTTAAGTTGCATGTGCCATGTTGTCTCTGCACCACCCTAAGGTGGACTGGTAGAAAATGCCTAAGGCATTAAGTCCTCCTTTGTACAGTGTTTTTAGTAGTACATAAACTTTCAGTGAATAAACTATGTCTTTAATAAAATTTAATGTTGTTACAAACCAGTTGATCTATTTGCGAGAAGTACTTCTGATCATGTTTCACTGCAAAGAAGATGAAAAAATATGGTTATTTGTTTTACTGTTTGGCTTACTACAGTCTGGTGAGATGGTGACTGATTACTATATGGTACTAATGTTCCATCCATCTGCCTGCCTTTTCCTAACTATATTGGGGGTAGGCTTCCAGTCAAACCGGATTCAGCTGCATACGAGCATTTTAAGTGGAACGGCTGCTTACCAGACTTCCACAACCTGGTAATCCTGGGTAACACGTAGTTCTTGGCAATACTGGAGTCAGATTTACTGGCTTCTGTCAATCCATAACGACTGCCAAAGATCTACAAGTGACAGACGGGACCAACGGCTTAACGTGCTCTCTGAGGCACGGAGGAAACTCTTTATGTTAAGATGGTTACCCATCCACAGACCAACCTTGACAAGCTTTGCTTAACCTTAAAGATTGACCCGTGCGACTGTTATTATTGAGCCTCGAGCTCCTCCATGGTACTTTAATAAAATGTATCTATCCATAACGCCGGACGTGGTTATTGAGTCTCTAACTAGATTCCAAACCCAGGGATGGAGCAAGAAAGGAGAGTTAAGGTAGGTATTTAAAAGAGTTGAGAGTTGTTTAGTACGGAGTGCAAACGTGGTGCTGTTCCACAAATGAAAGGTGCCTGCATTGTACAGGATCTGATAAACGCAACTGAAGGTGTGGCTTAGTTTTCGGCCGATTGTCATTGGCACACTTATCAGGTAGATAGGACTGGTCTTGAAGATCGAAAAAAATTCAAAGGTCCTATAGATTATATGGAACGTTTTTATTCAATCTTATTGTAGGCCGTTCAAGGAAAAGGAAAGAAATGCAGAAACTCACCGATCTTGGTTAAATTATTTCAACGTTTGGTCTTCTATAACTGGGTCGGCATTGTCCCATAGCCTTTCATCGCTTTATCAGGGTCTCGATCGGAAGAGCTACCGGCACGTTCCCTTGTTTCATGTTTTCGGCTGTAGACAAGCAGGTAGGCATTTACAAGATCGCAGTCACCAGTAGAAGGAAAGTTCTGCACTTAATACATCTAAGGAGTGTAATTCTCTGCCGTATTTTGTGGTTTCTTAATAGCTACCACCTGAGTGACTGTAAGTCAAAAGTGAATAGGTTACTTCTAGGCAAGCGTGCTCCGTTTTCGAACACATCATCACTTACAATTCGTAGAGATAGTGGCCAAACGAGAGACTATCAATTATCATCATCATATCAGCCGAAAGACCTCCACTGCTGGATACAGGCCTGCTCCAAAGTGAGCCCCAGGGGGGTTTCCATAATCGCCACGCTTGGCAGGCGGGTTGGCGATCGCAGTGTAGTTGTTGCACGGCACCGTTGACACATGTCGGGTATGCCACCGTCCAGAAGAATCAAGCCTCGTATCCAGTAGGCAACATTTGACACGCGACATGATGCACAACATGTTGCTCATCATGTTGAACGGCAACGAAGAACTTTTATTTAGTAACATTGTCTTTGTTGCGCGCCTGCTGGCAACGTCGCGCGTTGTTGTGCAACGTTGCTGAACATGTTGGGCGTCATGTGTTGCGCGTCAAATGTTGCCTAATGGATTCGAGGCTTTAATTCGCCACTTTTTTCTGGTTGTTCTCGTCTAGCTAACGGACAGTACTTGCATAGGCACAACCTTGTAGCCAGGATTATCCATCACCAACTTGCTCTGTATACTCTATTGTGGACTCGGAAGTGCCGTACTACAGGTATGCGCCCAACCCAGTTCTCGATAATGGCAATATCACATTGCATTGGCATCGGTTCATCATCACTGACAGGAATATTGTTGTCAATAAGCCTGATATCGTGGTGGTAAGCCGAATCGAGAGGCGTGCAATGATTGTAGACATAACCGTCCCGCATGACGATAATCTCGTGAAAGCCGAGGAAGATAAGCAAATCAAATATCTTGACTTGGCTCGCGAGGTTGTCGACGTGTGGGATGTGAACTTAGAAATCATTGTACCGATAGTCGTATCAGCCAATGGCTTAATAGCCACGAGTTTTGACCAACACCTGAGGAAGCTCTTGTTAGGAAGCTGGTCAGCCTTGATTCAGAAAGCGGTACTTCTGGACACGGCTCGCATTGTTAGGAGGGTCCTCTCTCTTGAGCCCTGACAGCTTGGACCCTGTTGGAGTCCTGACCGCCGGTTTCTTGGACCCTGTTCCCGATACCGCGGTGGGCTACTATTTTTTTAATATTTTTTAAGTATTTTTTTTACTTGGTGTGTGTTTTAAGAATGTATTAATAAAGTAAAGAAAATTGAATAAAGTACATACTTATAATAAAGAAATATAATAGGTAATATTGACCAGTTACCGTCATACAAACAGGTTTTAGCCCGCCAGCAGCGGAGTTCAGTTTTATCTTGCAAGCCATCACATTTAACAATAGCACGACTATGTATAGGTACATTTATCTTCAGGTGGGGTGGGTTCTGGGCTAGAAAAAAACATTCGTGTAAATGTACATGTACTTTTATACATTACTAGCCTAGCCCCAGTTTCGCCCGGGTCTATTTATTTATAACTCAACAGCTTATTATTAATGTACATGAGTTATGAATGTTCACCTCCCCATCAATGAACAGCCAAATGCATTTGCAACACAGTTACTGGCATCTTAGAGCCTGCATACACTGAACATTGATGGCGAGATGATAACAATTATCTCTTAAGCCAATAATAGTTTCACGGCATTGACAAAGCTATAGGTTATCTAGAAAGTGGCGAAAAGTAAAAAAGGAAAATAAATTATAAAAGTGCAAAATAAACATGGTTACGCAACAGGTTAAGCAACTACATATACATGTGACTATGGATTTTTCTGGATTTTTGTGACTGGGCAGTAATGCCAACGGTGTAGGTTCGGTGGTGGCGGGGTACTAAGGGAAATGTTCTTAGGAGACTGTCCTCAACGCTTCGAGTAATAGGGTGTTTGACTAAAAAAATCGAATTAGTCCTTCAGATAGATTTCCAATTATTTATTGGCCACGTATTTTTTCTTTTAAACAAAAAATGAAGACGATACACTGCGTTGAAACTCGTGTGACGTCACTTACCAGTACACTTTTTACTGGAAAGTGACGTTCTTCATAATTTTTTGATTTGATAAAATAAAAAATACGTGTCCAATATTTTTCGATAATTAATCTAATTGACGGACTAAATTTCTATTTAGTCTGTCAATTAGTGAGCAATAGCTATATGTTGCCTGGGTTAAAAAATATGACAGACAACATACATCGCTATTGCTCACTGCAATAATAATAATAATAATAATAATATATCCTGGGACAACTCACACACGGTCATCCGATCCCAAACTAGGCAGAGCCTGTACTATGGCAACCAGACAACTGATAAACATACTTATATATTTCTAAATACATACATATTATACACAAATTACACCCAGACACAGAACAAATGATCATGCTCATCACACACAGATTTGTCCTGGGTGGGAATCGAACCCACGACCTCCGTTTAAGCAGTCAGGGTCACTAACCACTCGACCAACAGGCCAGTCAAATAGACTTTGTAAAAAAAATAAGTCACATCCAGCAAGAAGGTGGACAATTCTAATAAAGATCAAAATCGATTTCTGGACCGAATGAGGTTTGTGCACTCGAAAAACCACAAATCGCAAAGGTCAGATCGTCGTCAAATGCGAGACTATGATTAATAATAACAAAAAGCATAGATAAGCATGTCCCAAGCACCACATTAGCGGAAATTACATCCATAAACAAGCTATATTACAGTCAAAGGCTGGTATGTAGCTGTACTAACGGATAAGACGACTCTTGAGACTGTGAGGGGTGATCTCTACACTGTTACACATCACAGTTGACTAATGGCTGTATAATGGATAAAATGCATTCCAGTAGAACTTGAAAGAAAGTCCAGCCTTTGGCTACGTGTAATGCTACTAGCTGATTAAGAACACCAAAGCCTGTGAACTGCTGCATCACGCGATAAAGTTACACCTCTTCAAAGCTGTGAGCTGTATTAGAAAATCAAATTTGGCCATTGGCTTTTTCAAGGTGTACACTAATTCTATTATAATGCTACCTCAATGAGCTTCATAGTAGATGGTTAAAAGCATTGTTAAGACTGCATGAGCTGTAAATTAGTGTAACCTTACTCCACTTTAACTCCCTACTCCGCGTAAAGTGTAAATATTAGCTATTTTACAGCCTCTAGAATTATTGAAGAGTAAACATAGGTTAGTAGTGCTATTAGTAGTCGTTAGAATAATTGAACATTGTATAGCTAGTGTACAGCCTTCAGCTGATTAATAGACTAAAATATGGCTATTGAACAGAAAAGAGGAACAAGGGAATTTAGTTAGAATGATTGCTGGATAACAAATTAACGCCATTTTAAAGTAAGCAAGCCGATCACATTGGAAAAAACCACTAATATCTATTAAATTTTCATGATATTTGCTTATTCGTCTTATTTTAGCTATTACACACATTATTTCATTGTTACAAATAGATATTAATTCTCATTAAATGTGTGTGTGGTCTTCTACAGATTGTACTTCAGGGAGAGTGTCCAGGAACTCCACGACCTCATCCCACCGGCCCCCTTCTACCATCGGACATCTAGACGCACTGCAAGTTAGCATCCCTACCGTGTTGCTATTCCACCAATTTGCACTAAACGTTTCCAAACGTCTTTTATAATGCGCACAGCAAAGGAGTGGAACTCTCTGCCTGCGTCTGTGTTTCCGAACGCATAAAACCCTAATCTCTTCAAAATTAGAGTAAGCAGGCTTCTTCTGGGTAAGCTCGCTCCATCGTCGACTTTGTCTCTGTCATCTATGACCTAAACTGGAGTCAAGAGCGGACCCATATTCAATAAAAAAAAAAAATATTGAGTGAGTTAAACTCTATGAATAATTCGTAAACCATATTTATTTTGTAAAACTATTTTATTTCGATAGCGCGTGTAGCGCGTTCGATAATTTCACCAATATACATATATAAATTAACAGTAAAGTGGCACTCGCAGTACAATTTACCAAAAGAGATACAAAATAAATGTGAATCAATTAGAAATTATTGTATTTGTCCACAGATTATAATTAGACCGCCATGACGAAACACAACTTGCACTGTACAAATAGTTCTTTGTTGCTATTTCTTTGTGGATTTAACAATAGCCGTTACTAAGCCATGAACCAACTTTTGGCTGTTTAAGAGAATTAAAGGAGCTAGGTAGTGGCCTATTGACAGCTGTATAAGCCATTTTACAGCCCGTGTATAGCTCTTATAATGCAACTGGACAGCTGTTAACAAGCTACTATAATGCTCAAAGCTGGTTAATTTTGGGCCAAATTTAGAGTTATATATAAGAGCTGTGTAGCCGGATATACAGCAAGCATAACAGCCTTCAGCAAATTCTGTTGTCCAGCGACTATAAAGCTATGTGTGCTGCTTGGGGTAGATAGTATAGAATAGATATTTATTAATGACTCACACCAATTACCACCTCGGTCAAATGTGTCTTGTAGCCTAAATTTCTGATGTTTTTGAATTGAGCTGTGAGTCGTCTCGCTTTGATCCCTCCGCACTGAGTTTAATGCCAGTGATTTAATTTTTTTGAGTCTTTTGCAACCCTGGACCATCTTAACCAAGAGCATAGCTATAAATAAAAAAGACCAGCAGGGATTTTCTCGACAACATCTTGGCCAACCACCAAGGTTGGAATGGCTGGAATTCTACTGTTCTAGTTACCTGCTTGACCCTGAAATTGGCTGTAACAAAGACGTTCTTAGTAAGGTGAGCTAGTAAATTAAAATTGGAGGAGCTCGTGGCTTAATGATAATAGCCGCATGGCAAGTAAGCGGGAAGCTACAAGGCGTAAGGACTTACAAAATAAGATGCAACCTCATTTAAAAGTAGTGAGTCATGCTGCAGGTTATCAAGAAATTAAACTGTTTAATAAACTATCTGCACACTTAAAGTCAATTTACAACTTAAATCAGTTTAAGCAGCAGTTAACATCATTTTTGGTAGAAAAGTGCTATTACACCCTTGATGAGTTTCTCTGTGTAATTATTATTGTACTAATTTTATTGACATTTTATTTATATTTTTGACATTTGTATGGAAATTAGCAATATTTTTATTTTTGACAGATAACTTATAACAAGGAATGGCAAATGTTGTACTTTTTAATGAATTTATTTTGGTTACCGTTATGTTATTATAATCTGTAATAATTATTTGTTTTAATAGTGTTTTATATTGAATTCTTTTAATTGTAAATTTATAATTCAGGGTGAAATTTCGATACAATGTAAAAAAGGTTTTCTAATGAAATAAATGAAATGAAATGGGCAGAACTTCAAGGTTTAAGCAACGCTTGCAGAGGTAGGTCTGTGGATGGGTCATCATCCAGAACATACCATGACTCCTAAAATACATTAACCCATTGGTTCCAGATGTCATTTGTAGATCATGCGGATTGTCAGAAAATCTGACGCCAGTATTGCCAAGTGCCAGTATCACTGTGCCCAGTTCAAGCAAAAGGAAAAAAGAAACTCGCCTGTCTACGTATTACATCAGCGTTAGGTCTCCTGTACCGGAGCGGATTGTGGCTCCGCAACCCCCACACTGCCTTTCGCCGCTTGAACACCACATGGATCAGCACGAGGCTGATCGGAAGCAGAGCTATCAACACGTTCGCTAGTTTCATTTTTTTGACTGTTGAGAAAGAGGTTACTTAGTAACATACAGCCAAAGTCAGCTTTGTGTTGTCACCGATGATACTGTGGAAGTGGAGAAATTTGTACAAGGTAGGTATGTGTGCGAGGGACGCGAGTGAGGAATGTGTGCGAGGAATATTTGAGAGGTTTGCGGGTGAGGATTGTGTTCGAGGGATGTTTGCGAGGTATGCGAGTGAGGAATGTGTGCAAGGTACCGAGCGAGAAATGTGCGCGAGGAATCTATGCGAGGAGTATTTGCGAGGTACCTATGCGGGTGAGGAATGTGTCCGAGGGATTTCTGCTAGGTTTGCGAGTGAGGAATGTGTGCAAGGTACCGAGCGAGGAAAGTATGGGTCTGCGCATAGATAAACACAGTCCGCTGCGCATCCTCACACCACTCAGCTTCATTTCGAACCGTCGCTAAACTGCCCTGCACCGGGAAATCTCCTCGCTCAGTATCGGTGACGGTCGCAAAATATCACATTGTCGCTTTGCATCCTCACACCGCCTAGCAGCCTCGTACACCGAACAAAACACAAAAGCACCCTAAAGGAGCCCTAATTCATACGTATCTAAGAAAGGAATTAAAAGCTCTCACCGTTTTAGGTTTAGGATATATGACTTCAATGATAGGTCCCGTATACGTGCAGGGGTTAATATTAAGCGAGCTAGGAGGCCGGGGCTTGAGCTTGCGACACCCGGCGACGTGGATTATTACAGCACTTAGCTGCAAAAGTGCGATCAACCACTTCAGAAAATTCATAGCCCTTTACACTAATATGCCTGGTTTGAAGAAAGAATAATTAAATTAATGATTTTGCAATATTGCCGGACAGATGAAGTCTTGAATTGTGAGCTTTGAAAGTGCCTAAACCCAATTGCCGTGTGGTATCCGGCAAGTAAAAAGAATAGGCCACCCCACCTTTTCCCGTGGGTGTCGTAGGAGGCGACTAAGGGATAATAATAGCCAGTTGTCGCTCCGGTAACCGATACATGGCGGTATATCCATGAACCATGCTGGAATGCTCCCAAATGCCGAACCTTATAGTGGGCAGCAGAACTATAAGAGAAAGTATTCCAGGAACTGCGGTCACCAACCCGCCTGCCAAGCGTGGTGACTATGGCAAATCCCCTCAAATGAGTAGCAACCCAGATTTACGGCCCCTAGTTCCCGGCAGCTGCACTATTCCTGGCCATGGTACCGGCCACGGTAACGGTGCGGTGGGGGGTGCTAAGAATCCCCGGGCTACGGCAGGGTACCAACACCGTAAAATTTACCTGGCTACGTTTAATGGACGCTCTCTGCGGCTGAACGAGCACCTCGCTGAATTGGAAGTAGAGTTAAGTCGTATTAACTGGCACATCGTGGGACTATCGGAGATCCGAAGACAGGGAGAGGAGACGATAACCCTCGATAGTGGCCACTTGCTCTATTTCCGAGAGGGACACCAACCATCCCAAGGTGGCGTCGGGTTTATGGTCCACAAGTCACTCAGGAGCAATGTTGTTGAGTGCGGCGGTGTGTCGGCAAGGGTGGCATGCCTTATACTTAAGATATCAGAAAGGTACTCCTTTAAGATCATACAAGTGTATGCCCCAACGTCCGCACACCCTGACGACGAAGTCGAGGCCATGTACGAAGACATAGTGAAAGCTATGTCTCGTACCAAAACATTCTACACTGTTGTTATGGGTGACTTCAACGCTAAAGTGGGAGTACAAGAGAGTGGCGAGTCGAGAGTAGGGCCATTCGGCTATGGGCAAAGAAATCACAGGGGGCGAATGCTGGCAAACTTCCTCGAGGCTCGGGGGCTTTTTCTGATGAACTCTTTTTTCCAGAAGAAGCCTCAAAGGAGGTGGACCTGGCGAAGCCCCGACAACGTGACAAAGAACGAGATCGACTTCGTTATATCCGATAAGCGCCATATATTCAGAGACGTATCTGTAATCAACAGGGTAAATACCGGAAGTGATCACCGACTGGTTAGAGGCACTCTGAATATTAATGTCAAGATCGAAAGAGCGCGCTTAACGAGGTCGACTGTCAGACCAACGCTGCCTGAGGTCGAAGCTGGTTGCGAAAGCTTCCAGTTGGAACTACAGAACCGATTTGCCATGTTGGAAACCACGGAGGACATTAACGATGCCGCCGAAAGCCTGGTACGTGTCATTCGCGAGGTGGGCTCTAAACACTTTCGACCTGTGAGTAATGGACGCAAATCGGTACTTACCAGCGAGACTCTGGGATTGATGAGGAAACGACGAGAACTCCTGAATGCAACGCCGTCTGAGCGTCAGGTACTTAACAGGGAGGTCAAGAAGCTGATTAGGCGCGACACTCGGAGCGCAAATACCCGATTCATTGAGCAAGCCATAGGGCAGAACAAAGGCTCGAAGGTATTTGCCAAGCCCAATACCTCCCGTTGTCACCTGACGAAACTCAGAACGTCACAGGGCACCACCGTCACCTCGAAGCCAGAGATACTCGCTGAAGTCGAAAAGTTCTACGGAGACTTGTATGCTCAGAAAACATGCCCACCTGTCTGCAGCCCACGGCGCGGATGATCCACGGGCCAGGCTTACACGCCATCTCACAGACGAGTTTCCTGACATTGACATGGGTGAGATTAGAATAGCTCTCGGACAACTACATAACAATAAAGCTCCAGGGGATGACGGGATAACCGCAGAGCTGCTCAAGGCAGGTGGAACACCTGTCTTGACAGAGCTTGTAAAGCTCTTCAATTCCGTCATCCACACTGGCATAACACCGGAGGCATGGCGCAGGAGCGTGGTGGTATTATTTTTCAAAAAAGGTGATAACACGCTCCTTAAGAACTACCGCCCCATTTCACTCCTGAGCCATGTCTACAAGCTGTTTTCGAGGGTTATTTCGAATCGTCTCGCCCAAAAGTTTGATGACTTCCAGCCGACGGAGCAGGCTGGGTTTCGAAAAGGCTACAGCACCGTGGACCATACACACAGCCTTAGGCAAATAATCCAAAAGACCGAGGAATATAATCAGCCTCTGTGCCTAGCGTATGTGGACTACGAGAAAGCCTTCGACACCGTTGAGACCTGGGCTGTCCTGGAGGTCATGCAGAGATGTCTCATCGACTGCCGCTATGTCGATGTGATGAGATGTCTGTATAAGGCCGCAACAATGACCGTCCAAGTACAATAACAGAGCACAAAACCAATCCAACTGCGTCGAGGTGTAAGACAGGGAGATGTCATCTCTCCGA
>NDFZ01003384.1:0-27440 GCA_002192655.3 Mamestra configurata
CAGGTATACATGACAAGCAAGCGCGTGCCCTGTACGCCCAACGTCACAAATATGTGACAAAAATAACGGCGAATTTGTGGCTTGGCGTCGGGGGCAGATGCGTTTATGCTCCGGCGTGCAAAAGGTTTAAAACAAAAGGGTTTATTGGAATGCTTGATTAGAATACCTATTCTTAATTATTTTACGCTATTTTGCCCTTATAATAAAAACATAAACAATTTTGTTATACGCATTTTCGAAGTCCAATTTGGTAAAGGGATAAGCCTAAATGTCAGCCCCTTGTTAAATAGAACTATATCTCAGAATTACCAGCATAAAATATAGATTACTCGTAAATGAAACTATCGATTACTGATAGATACCACATAAAAGAATATTCGGGGACGCGGGTTAATCTTCTTCAGTTCGGCTTCAAAGCGGTCTTGTCTAAGTCTGTCTGTCATATACATGAATTATGGATTATGTCGGACACGTCCGGAAGAAATAGAGCGAGCCACGTGCCATAACGTGTTTTGTAACAGCACGCAATTTTGCGTCTTAAAAAAGTAACTTATCTTCATTTTTTAACCCGGAATATCAACCGGATGTTTTTGTCTGGACCTAGAGCCAAGCATTCAAAGACATAATACGACTAAAAATCCAGAATGGACCAACGTGGTGGATGATGGTCACTCCTTCTCATAGAGAGATGGCCTGAAAGGCTGAGACCCAGCAGTAGTAGGGGTATCTATACTATCTATATATCTATCTATACTAATAATAAAGCTGAAGAGTTTGTTTGTTTGTTTGAACGCGTTAATCTAAAATTAAAAAAAAAACTCTGGTACTTCCAGTCGGATTTGGTAAATTCTTTTTGTATAAAATATGATATCCACATTTATGAGGAATGCTATAAGGGAACGGGAAAAGACGGGATATGCGCAGGAAAAGTTAGTAGCTTATAAGCTGATTTTGTTATGCTAAGATATACGATGCTTAAGCTTACTTACAATTAAAAATCCTTCATGTTGATTCCTACAGTTCAATTCAATGAACTGTAGGAATCAGCATGATCATTCAGTGAAGATTTAATTCAGAGCAGGCGAGTTTCATCTGAGACTAAAATAACTAGCGTAGGCAAGTCAACGAACGACATTGCAATGATTATAAAAAGTCTGGAACCTGATAACCAGGAAAAATGTTGTGAAACAGATGTGCAAAAATATGGATATTATGATTCAATTGATGGCCAATAATGACGGATTTGGTGATGATAAAGAATAGGTAGGGAAGAGCGGGGCTAAACGTGCCGCGGGGAAGTTGTTCCGATGTAATTTAAAAATGTACCGGACGTAACTGGCCAAACTGAGATAGTTGCCATCGGTGCGCTGCAGCGTTCCGTTTCATGACGAATTTACTTGATATGTTTTATCTCTTTTTTTCATAACGAATATTTCAATCGTAACAACTTCCCCGCGGCACATTCAGCCCCGCTATCCCTACCTAAAGACATCGAATTAGGGGTTTCTTAAAGTTGAAGAACGGGGTCTATAATTGTAGGTACTTTTCTGTAAACCTAACATCTGGATACACCTACTTAATATAAAATTATGTTACCTACTTACTATCAATGCAATAAATGTATGAAGATGACGCGATAATCTAAATAAAGCTTGTTTGATTGATATCTTGGTGGAATAACAGTAAACCATTGCAAATCTGATACGCCATCGCAATAAAAAAAACTGAACAAGTGCGAGTCGAACTTGTGAGCAGAGGGTTCCGAACGAAATTTTTGTTTTTAAATGATGTTTTGAAATCATATACTTCTTGTAGGTTTTCTTGTTATCTATAAGTGAAGACCTATAATTTGTATTTTTTTCATAATTTTAGGCCCAGTAGTTTCGGAGATGAGGGTGGGTAATGGTCAATATTCATCTATTTTCTGTAATAACTTCGGAACGGAATATTTTAAAATTATGAATAAAATATTTTTGAGACCCTTACAATCAGCCCTTTGATTTGATATGTCACACGGTACAGCCGGAAAATCTTTTTTTTTAAACTTTCTCATTTGACCCCCAAAAAGTGACCCAAGGTTCAAAAAGTATTTATTTGTGTAACACGTTCGTGTTTGGGTCCTGTAACAGAATAAACCCAATACCTCTTAGGGGGTCATTGTACTCATCATTATGAACAACTTTTGCTATGGGACCAACACCGAAATCGCGAAAAAATAATTGCTGTTCAGTGCATTTTGTCGAGTTATGCGCAATGACATGTATGGGGGAGTCGTTTTTTTTTTCGCGATTTCTTTGTTGGTCCCATAGTAAAAGTTGTTCCTAATGATGAGTACAATGATCCCATAAGGAGGTATTGTGTTTATTCTGTTACACTTATATGTGTACCAAATTTCAACTGAATCGGACCAGTAGATTCGGAGAAAATCGGCTGTGACAGACGGACAGACAGACAACCGAGTGATCCTATATGGGTTCCGTTTTTCCATACCATGATTGAAACCCTAATAAGTTATTTTGCCGTCTATGTCGTTTACATCTAAAATTAACCTAGACCGGTTTATATTGACGTCAAACCTTAGTGTTTGTTTACAAAGTATTGGCAGGTTCGTTGGGCTCACATTTATAATGTTTTGTAGTTTATATTTGACTGGTAAGAATTCCATAGTTTTTAAAGTAGCCATCAATTATAATATTAATTACTCCTTTACCTACCATGCCTATCATTAGACTATCTATAACCACGTATGACTAAATGATAGACATATATACCAACATAATATAATATCAATTAACGAATAAAACAACCAAAAATAATGGGACCGAGATGTAGTATCGACGGGACGCCACAATATACATACAAGCCTACTTTATAGGCATTGGTCGCAATATCCCAAGAGGCTTTCCAAGACCGGAGATATCCAAATACAAATTGTATTGTAGGGTATTGGATAGCATGCGTGGCATAACAGCCAAGTGTGTCACCCACGTTTAGCACGAAGTACCAAGCCATCACATATTCATAGAATCGACGATAACTTCACCCGAAGAATCAATGCAGTTGACCCTATTAACTACTGGAGCACGGTGATACATGCAATCGTACATGATTCTTCAATTCACAACGCTTCCTCTGAAATCCGTACGTGGGAATTAGTCACTTTATAAATACAAAAGCGTAATTTCCTTGAATTTGGGCCAAAAATCCGTTGTGTGCTTTCGTTTGATAATAATCATGTTGTCTGTTAACCTTGTTCTGGTTTAGCATGTTTACAGTGTCATCGTTTTAATCTCGATGATTATTTTTCGCTGAATTTCATAAGTCGTTTGACACATTTCTTCTCGTCCCAATTTCGTGGACAGCCAGACTACTATAGGTACAGGTCGAATGGAAGATCCCACTTAACCTGATGTTCAAAGGGGTTCCTATTTTTAACGACTCAAGATACACGGTTCGTCTCCCTTTGCTTCATGTCTTTTGGTCGACTAGAAAGCTTGGATGAGTTACTATACTTCCTCCAGTTCTCAAATTGGAAGTTCCAGCGCATTAGATTAGCTTTAAGTCATGTAAAACAATATCTGCTTTATCTATCCCTGCAATACCGCACCGCAGACCGCTCATTAGTCGCGTGCAAAGCCAATAATAATCCGTTGGTTATAATTCCTGTGGGTAATCAACCAACTAATAGCAGTTTAGAAGTAAACAAACGACTTACTGATGAATTAAAATCAGCTGATCGAGTTACGTCTCTTTCCGCGTTGCATGTCTGGTGGAACATCATTGTGTTAGTAAATAATAGAGTACTATGTCAGCCACTCCCAGTTGTCAAATCGACATGATAGTTACTATACGTAGTTAGGTAGATAGATAGATATATATGTATGTGGTGATCGCTTTATGACTGTCTGTTTTCGTTCGGACTAGAATAGTGTAGACGAATCTCTGATTGTAGCTGCTTATCAGCCGAATCCAGATCTTTTCCTGGAATTGGTGATCTGAGGGCCAATTTTACTAAAGGCCAAAGCGACTGAGATACAAACATTGCTTCAAATTTAGACAATGAAGTCCACGTTGACGAAAGTTTACTTTTTAAAACCGGTATGCTAACCCTTACAAACAACTGTCATTGGTTTATTGTGCACTTAAAATTCTCAAGATTCCAATGTACCTATTAATAATATTCTGTGCACGCCAAGTTTATTGTAGTAAGTCTAGTCTGGTCAAATCTAGTGCCAAAATCTGTCATCCGTGTAATGGTTGTTTGCCGCCTTTTAGTACAAATAATTGTAAAGTGGCGTTTCATTTTAAAGAGTGAATAGAAATCTTATAGTGAGGGTACTTCTAAGGGTATGGTATCGCTACCAATAAGGTAGGTGAGATTATCCGGAAGGAATCTTTCAATCGTTTCTTTGTTATTCGTCGCTGCAATATTCATAATGACGTGTTCTTCTTTTATATCAATAAGTATATATAGTAAAGTATCATCAACAATATGATTAGGTACATAATCATCATGTTTTAATTGTTTCTTTTACTGTTCAATGTCCAACCAAATTCTAGTTCGCCAGAATGTGCTTTTCAATTCAGTCCCTTCCAAATGTTTCAAAGAGACTGGAAGTCCGAAGTTGGTGTGTATCAGCATTCTCCGATCTTTCTTAGCATTATTTTCTGACGAATAAAAGGTCATTGTTTTCGCACGAAACAATGGCTTGTGTTTTTTATAATTTTAATATTATAATAATGACTCTCAACAAACTGTCGTAAATGCAGTTACTATACGGCTAATTCTTTTATTTACGCGTCTGTGGAATCCACGGAAAATTCTCAACCAAAACTTTCAGTTAAAACTACCTATTTGCAATTTTTCGCAGAACCAATTCAAAAGTCCGCACTGATAAAAGGATATGTAAACATCGAATAAGTGCGCTTAATGTGACCATCACGAATGTTTGCAGTATTATTAAACTGTAGCAAAATATTATTCCGTGCGTACAGTTGTTTGGACTCCTCATTATCGTATGGATTATCGTTTAAATAAAATATATGTTCACACATTTATGTATTTTTCATGTTTGCTGAAAATTTTCCATAATTACATTAATGATAATCACCGAGGAGAAGAGAGAAAGATACCACTTGGACGCATAAGTACTAAATTTTTCTTGTAGTCTAAACATCGGAAAGTTTTCAGCTCCAATAGCAAGGTGAGCACTAAAACTGGTTTTACATGCTTATTAAGTAATTGGATAAGAATAGGATGGAATTGAGTACGACAGGGAGAGGGAAGTCCAGTAGAGACTAATGATGACGATGACACCTACTAGCTACTGTACAAAAAATCTTCTCAAACAGTCTTAGCGCAAAAAGTAATCCAGTTTTTATCTGCATTCGTGTAATTTTATCCAGTTCAAGCTCGCTTTCATCAATTTGCCAAGCACTGAAATGATAAAGTTGAATTTGGGAAGGTCATTGCTTGTACAAGACAATTATATCATTGACATTGTACTCAATTCTCTAATTAGACTCAAACCATCAGATATACGAATGGGAGATGGTGATGATGAGCTTCAATTTATAATTAAGGACAGAATTGATAAAAGGCAGATCGCTCTAGAGTTTGAGACAAACTAAACTGAAATGTTGTCGTTCTATTAATTTGAGTACTTACAAAATTTTCGAAATTAACAACAAGGAGACTGATTAGAAATAATAATGATAAACGTTTATTTCGACCAAAAACGGATCATACCACACACATTACACATAATAAAATAATAACAAAAACACACACGTAAAAATACCACAAACATACATATTACTGTAAATGTATATGGAATGGAAATGGATGCAGAAGATGATTATTATGGCTAGGAAGGAAGTCCACACCGAAGCTTAAAATCTTGGTGACGAGGTTTTAGCAAACAAAAATATCTAGAATGTGCAGAATACTCAAATGGTCCCGATAGCAGAATAAAATTATCATAACAGTAAACATGTCTCCTTTTGTCCACAGATTGTACGGGTCATGGTGCTTTGACAATATGGCGACCACCACGATGGTAGTGTCACCGTTAGCCACGCAACCATCTCCCAAAAACAAGAGGCGGTTATTCGCCGAAGCTAGGCAAAACAGTCTGCAGAAACTAAGCATCATATTCGATCATGGAAATAAAAATGGTAAGTGGAAAACCAGTTTTGGAGAGGATCAGATATTTGAAAAGTCATCTATCATTACATTACCTAAAACTCGAGCACAATCAACCAACAGGCATTGGGCATGCTGCATGCGTGGTGGGTAGGTAAGGTACGTACGGTCCGGCCCACGTAACTAACGTCTCAAAGAGAGGAGCATCACCAACACCGCACCACACCGCATCATTAATTTTCCTCCTTGTGTTCGCATTACCACTCCCAAATTCTAAATAGTTTCTTTTGTATGGCTTTCAACAGGTTGTCCCTGTAACTTCGTATAGAATTGCACGTCTTTCTTTACTCTCCTATCTAATCTCTTTTAACTTGGGATAATTAGGTAGTAAGTAGGTACTAAAAAGTATTTAGTTTTTTTTATGATGATTTAGGGTCAAAATATATTCGCTATATTAATTTGCGAGTATTAAGAAGACGTTGTTGAATGTAGTAACGCTAATGTTAGATAAGGAGCGCCATCTACTATAATTCCGAAAAACTAGTACGTATAAACAACAGGACATAAGCTTGCACGTAAGACGCCAGCAATTAAAATGTTTTCTACGAAAAACATTATTTTGCTCCTTTTCCCATGGAAACATCAGCGTCAATAAAAAACTATGAAAACCTGTTTAAATTGACGCGTCATCAACATTGACAATTTAATTACTTAAATTAAATTCCTTTGTGTTTGAATAAAAAGCCACCCACAAATGCAGTAATGGCGAAATTTCCGTAGACAAAATTATCTATGCAGTTTGTTGAGGCGCTGTTTCCGACAGTAGGTATATACAAAAATTTGGAACATTTATTTATTTATTATTTATTATACACTTTATTGTACACCTCATAATAAAAACAGGACAATCATACATAAAATAAGTGCACAATGGGCGGTCTTATCGCACAAGGCAATCTCTTCCAGACAACCTTTGGATGGATTGAACGAAGGGAGATAGATTTAGGGCTGTCAGTGTACAAACGTTTTAAACAATACTAATTAGATATAATAATATAAAATACATAAATACAATACCAATTTATATACTAATAAATATCAAATATATAATTGAGACAGGAGCGGAAAAGTTAAAGTGAAAGGTAATGCTCCTTCACCGTTCTTTTAAACTCTGGTAGCGTTTGGGCACGCCTCACTTCTATGGGTAATGCATTCCACAAACGAGCCGCTTGTATACTGAAAGATTTGTCAAAGAAGGAAGTGGAATGTATACGAATACTTAGTTTTAGATTCTACGTCTGCCGCCATTTCAAGCTTGGTGCTCGTAAGTTCATTTGTTCACTTTAGCACCTGTCGGTCTCCATTTTGAAAAAAATGGTCGCCAGACAAAGCGCAAGGTGTGCAGTTTGCAGCTGGCATTTATGATTTGTTGGTTTTAGTAATCAATCAGTACTTTAAGGATGTATGAAGTAGGAACTGGAACTTACTTCTTTTGTTGCCAGCAAAGCCATCGTGTGGATGAAAAATGCTAACTGCTTGTACCAAAATGTAACTTCGAGCTGGAGATGGTTCAGCCAATAGCTATCAGGTCCCTCTACTACTATCTAGGTACTTACATAATTTTGGCCAAGCGTTAAATCGTCAATCAAAGAAGACAAAACGATTATCCCGGTTAGACGTGTCAGGGCAAGAGACTGCTAGGTCCTAATTTTCACTACTGAGTGATTATTCACTCACTAGTAAATAAGTATTATTGACAGGCAAGCGAGTGGGGACGAACAACTGTAACTGCAAGGAACAAGACAAAAGGCTGTCTAAAAAGAATCATCAAAATCATAATCGGCGGAATGATCGCGTAAGAAACACACAAAAAAAACATACTTACTCGAATTGAGAACCCCTTTTTGGAAGTCGGTTAAAAATACCGGAACAACCCCTTAGTTTTTACACTTTGGAAGTACCTACAACAGTGATAATTATCGAGTTGTGAGGTTCGGTAAGACCCAGAACAATATTATTATGTACCTACATACATTTGGCTTTAGTAACTGCCAAATTCTGCCAATATCACCAAACTCCCGGCAAGGAAAACCACCTACTCACTCTTTGATCTACTCTTTCGCTACAACCCAGCAAGACCTATACCAAGATGTCTTACCGTGTCGAACAACACCTTATTCACAACCTCGGGTGGCTGGGGTTCTATGCATTTAGGTTCCTTTACAACCGGCTTCTTCGGTTCCTTGCACTTTTTGTCTTCAGGGGTCTCACAGGATTTATCCTTGCCAATCAATGAACTCATTTTGAAGTATGTCCTGTATTTTGCTCTGTCCGGTATTACGAATTAATCCTGCGTTTCTAAAAATATAAGATTCTTGCTTGCTTGACAAAATGACAATACTGACGAATTGACGTTCGTTATTTTGAGTACCTATTCGAAACGCACAATGTTATACTCTACCGGGAAACGGAAACATCTATTCTAAAATAATTAATGCTTTCTCTTAAATAATACGTTATATTGTGATTATTGTAAACACAAAATCTATTTCAAATAAACAAGGTAATTTTATTTGAAATTAAACATATTTTTCCACCTTCAAAGTTTAATTATTTTGTTGTTTGAACAAACCATACACATTGCGTGTCGGTTAAACAGGATTTAGTTCATAGCATTACTTACTAGGTGGCAGCACAGTAGACAAATGAAATGCGCGCTTTTCCGTGACTGTTTTTTTCTCATAACGTCCATTTTGACATTTAAAGTCATGGTGTTGCTACTTTGATAAAATTCTACCAATATAATAGTTATGCGGCAAGAATTAACTTGTATACTTTAAATTGAATGACTAATATTGAAACCTAACAAATCAGTAACAAAATGGTTGTAGTGATGAATTATTATTATTTTCACTCAGTTATTTCGAATAGCTGTATAAATATCAAATTCATTTCTATCATCGCACCATATATTGCTTCGATCTTTTACTCGGCAGTGTCGCAGTTCAAAAGTGTTTAAAGGGATACGTAAGTCTCTATGCCTCTTCGTATGGGCTAAATGAGTTCTAAAATTGAGTTGTCACAATTTGGTGGATATTACATTTCCAAAATACGTTTTTAAGCTGAACATCAACTTAAATAATTATCACCTACTTCATCAGAATCGTTTCTTAGGAACCACATATTATGTATCCAGTTATGCATAAGCATGATGGAAAATGGGGTATCACATAAGTAATACCCCATTTTTTATAATAACGCAATAATGATGACTAGCAGTCTTAATTACATTTTTATAAATCCAATAAAAGCACCTTTTANTTTAAATAATTATCACCTACTTCATCAGAATCGTTTCTTAGGAACCACATAATTATGTATCCAGTTATGCATAAGCATGATGGAAAATGGGGTATCACATAAGTAATACCCCATTTTTTATAATTAACGCAATAATGATGACTAGCAGTCTTAATTACATTTTTATAAATCCAATAAAAGCACCTTTTATAGAATAATAACATCAGTCATGAATTCATGATTCATGAAGTATAAAAAATGAGGCAAATATCAAAATTCACTCATTTATTAAATTTTGTTTGTACAACTGATGACGTCAAATTTGCTTTGTTTGCTCGCTTGAGATTTGCACAATTTACGAAGACGACACAACGCGCGACGCGGCGGCGGCGGTTTGCTAGTTATTCGCAGGAGCGAGTTGTTGGTAGTACTTAGTAGATTTAGTGAATGTCAGTATGGCAACACTAAATTCTGCAGTAATTATTTGTATGTATTTCTCAGCGCCATTACTTTTTACCGATGTAATGTTGAAATGATTCTAATCCGTTTTAATCGGCAAATCTGTGTGATGTTTTAGCAAAACACTTAAGTGATTGTGTACTAAAACTATCGAACTTCTTAAAGTTTTTGTGCTGGGCTTTGTCATGGCCGGTAAGTGGTGACTTTTTGCGCCCGCTAGTCAAGGGCGAAATCGGATTTGGGAATCGCAATAAGTCGAAGATGTTTTATCGTTCGAACTCCGACGGTAAATGCAATGTTATTGTCATTAGTTTGGTTTTTAGTATTTAGTGTTTACATCCTGTGACGATAGCTTGTTTGGATTAATGTTTGGTTATCATTACTTACGCCGATAGTTTTAACCTTTTGCTCTCTGAATTCACTATTGCTAGAGATGTAGATGTGAGGAAGTTCTCGCAACGGTCTTTCGGCGTCTGTTTTCGAGTAAAAAACGTCATTGTTACATAAAAATGCGGGCTATCGGGAAAGTTTGCGAGAACATATGATTGTATTTCGTTGCGGTTGTGTATTTAGCGAAAACGTAGCATAATTTCTTTAGAACAGTATCTAGAGACGTTGTTAAACGCCCAGAAAACACGTTATTTCAATGAAGTTAAACTCAGGTAAGAGTTTTTTGTTAATTACGTATATTGCAAATTTTGGAAGCCCTTTAGTCAGTTACTCGTAAATCTAATCAACAATTTGATTGTTGTTAAATAATTTGTTGCAATACAATCGTATCTAAGTGTTAAATTAACTTTATTTCTGAAAACTCTACCCTCTAAATATCATGAGAACATTATTCAAATTTGTCAAGTCAGATGTCTCTCTCTAATTTGCGTTTGAACAGCTGTGTGTGAAAGAGATGGATATATTAACGTTTCTCATTGGAATAAACATCCAGAGGTCAGATTTCTTAGTGCTTGATTAATTTGCAACAACATTTGTGAATACATCTGAGCTCAAACAATGTTAACAACAAAAAATGAAAATAACCTACAAACTTGAATCTTTATGCTAAATCATCATCTAGATAACCTTAATGTCTTAGGAGCATAACAAACCAATAATTAATTATGAATCTAATATCTTCTGAACTTTTCTAATTAACAGAAAACAGGCAAAGATCATATTATACAAGTTTTCTCTTATACATAGATTTAGGTCACATTCACATCAGTTTTATTGGTCATAAACACCACCGACTATTAAAACTTCTTGTCATCCAACGTTGAAGGCAAAGGCATTGGCAAAACTATGATTCTACAAGGAGGTCAATCATGAAGTTTATATTTTTTCTTATAAGGAGTTGTAATTGTAAATTGTGATGAAAATCTGTATGTAATCATGTATTGGATTTTATATTGCAAAATATCTTAATTCTCCTGTGTTTAGGCTGTTAAGGATTTCCATACTTGATCAATGAATGATTAAGATAGAGATTTTGAGTTAGTCCTCAAAACTTAGCTATAATTTCAAGAGAATTTCACTGGTTAGAATAATTATTCAATAATGTACTCACCTCTGGGACATAGGCCTTCTCTGTGCCAGGAAGTAGGCCATAATCCATTGTGGGTGCTTAGTGCAGGAGGATTGCTTGTTCTTGGTAGTTCATGAGGTATCTTTTTCCATTCCCTGTGACCAAATGGCTAACAAGCAGATCCAGAGTTACTTCACTTATGCATTTAATACCTGCCATAATAATGAAGATCAGATGAATTCTTAGATTTATTATGTGAGAGACTTCTTATTTAGACTGTCCTAGCCTAACTTTATCATTCCTAGCCCATCTTCACCCATTGCTGGGCATAGGCCTGGCCTACCTTTGCTTGTGCCAATCCCCCACACTTGAGTGCTGAACCCCCTTGTCTTACAAAACAGCCATTTTTAACCACTCTTTCACTAATGGTTGATGTTCAACGGCTGATATCATCAGAAGGTATATAAGAATATAAAGAAATAATAAAATTCATCTAGTAAAAAAATATATAATAAACTTCATCACTGGAAAAACCTTTTTAATTGTAAAAATTAGAACTTTCCTGCTAATGTCATTTGTTCTTGACCTTCTTTCCTTCTTAGGTAAGCACTATTAGATAGACTTGCCTGTGATTAGTAGTGTCTAGGAATTAAAGTGTATGTGGATAAAAAAAAAAATCCTGGTATAACAAAATTGCCAGTATTTTGTTCAAAAACATTTTTTGAGTTGAAGATTTCTTGCAATGTTTTTAATACCTTATCTATTATTTGGTAAGCGAATCTTTTTGCTGTTTTTATTTCACTTGTAATGTCTCACAGCTAGACAATGGCATTCATCAAGTTTCCTTGGTAGTATTATCTAGGTACCTTTTTACCATGTTGTGCTTGATAATGCCATCAATTCAATAATAGTGTCTTCAGTAAATTGCTTTTCTTTGGTAGTAAAATGTTTTAGTTGCCAAGCATAATCAACAAAGGAAACACAAAAGAGGTTTTATACTATCTTCTATGGACACAATATTGTAAAGAGTTCATTGTATTATATCATAAAGGTTACAATACACCTCTATGGGATACATTGTGGTATCAGTTTCCTCGTACATTGACACAGACGGAAAATTACAAAATGTTCAGATAAGCTAAAAAAAATAACTTTACACAGTTTAGGTACAGCTCATTAAATAAAAAAATTGGTTATGAATACAAATAACTTGCTTGCAAAATAGTTAATGTGTTGGTCATTATAAATGCACTCATAGTTCACTGAAAGAAAGCAATTTATTTTTAGGGTAATACCTAGAAGTGGATTTCCATAATACTGGCTGTATGTACAAGTTTTACTTTAACAAAATTATTTATTGATTATTCCATCTCTTGGATAGAAGACCTGTGTCCCAGCAGTGAGGACAATAAGACTGATTATGCCATTGCAAAATAAAATCAAAATTCTTGATAGTTTTATGTTTAGTTGTTTGTTTGTTTTTTGTTTTCATATTTGGCATTTGTAAATCATATTTGGCATTTGTAAATCCATTTTATACCTGAAATGTTTGGCAATAAACCAATCTCTTGTTATTTTAAAAACAATAACAACCAAATGCATCTTGAATTCTTGCATAACAAATAATAAGAATTAAATGTTTTTAATTACTATCAATTAAGGTCTGCCCTGTTTAATAAGGAATAATGTGAAGGTTCCATATTCAATTGTATTCATTAATGGTCATTTATGTGTTTATGTGACTGGAATCAATTAGATGGTGGTGATCTGCCATTAAATAGGGACTGATTAAGGCCAGTTGTGGTAGTAAAAACTTGTTTTGCTTAAAGAAAATGTTTTAATGTTGGTCCTAACTGATATTGGTTTGGAGTTTTTGCCAGTTATGGTAAGATAGAAATGGAAAAATTCTAGGTGTGATGTCGAAAGAGTGAATACTAAGATAATGGCTAGTAGAGATGTATGGAAGTGCCTACCCCAAATAAATTAATTTGACCAATGGGATGAGGGCAGCAGGATGATGATAAATTAACCACCTAATTTCATACAACCCTCGTTGTAAGTTGATTAAATGTCTAAATAAGAGACAGCTATCAACACTAGAAACTCAATTTTCTACTATCCTTATACTAGTTGCGCTTGATTAGTGATGAATCATTTTAATATGAACTAATGAAGTGCCACACACATTGTTACATGATGTGTCATGGTGAAAAGCAAAAATGAGCCATATCTTTGTTCTAATTTATATTATTTTACCGTTATCCTACAAGTTCCATTAGATTCGTAAAGGCAACAGAATAATGCCTGTATTTTTATTAAGTTGTAAACTAATTATTAAAATCATAATCTTCCCCCTATTATTTATGTCAATTTTGGGTTAAAAGTTGAGAAAAATTAGTAACCTGGGTCAAAAATATAATTTTATATTTTGGTTGTCAAAACAAAATTGTGTTTTAGTTGTAATGTTCAGACAGTAATCAATAAAAATGACTCATGAATTATTATTACATTTTACAATGATAATGATACCATGTGTATTTTTATCTATGAAACTATATATTTAGCTATCAAGGTAAATGATTAATTCAATAGATAGTCTGTTAGAATGACCACTTTCAACCAATAAGCAAATCTAGCTTAATATTTTTCCAAACTTAAACTTCTTGTTCCAATATTCTAAACTGAAGCACAGTATTGTATGTTAATCCAGACTGTTTGCCAATTTTATTTTATGGATATTATTATGCCTGAAACAAATACCACATTAGTAGCAACAAGTTAGTAGGAAACAAAATAAGGTTTCATATTATCATGATTAAGTACAATAAGTACCTAGTGATTGGATTGTTCTGGTTTTTTTTTAGCATAGGTAGCCTCACTGTTGGCCAATCCCCCATATGTTTATAAGATACTTTTGTCTTTGACACTTCATGCTCATACATTCAAGAAATTACTATACCAAGACTCCTTAAATTAATAATTAAAATAACTAAGAAATTCCCAAACAGATACGCTCAAAGAAAATCCCACCCATAAATTCTCTCACAAATTAATACATCATGAAGAATTATACACCACTTAAATGACAGTCAAGGAAAATGATGTATTATCCTAAGACTTGAGCTAATTTGGCAGTCCACCAAGTATGGCAGGAATACTACTGTGCAGAATGTTAAGTAAAACCTGTCTTGTTTGACATCTTATATCATGTGTAAAGTAGGTTGAGAGCAAATAAGAACAATACAAGAACATATTCCAGCCAATGACGGATGGATTTTGCGAATGATGATTTGGCTAAAAAGGCTGAGACCGTTGTGATATCGGCAAATAAATGTGTGAACAAATAAATTGACAAATGAGCAAAAGGATGAAGAGGGATTTCAGTTAACAAAGATGGCTTATATGCAATACCAGAGGCAGTGCAGATGTGGTATCTGCACTGCTTCTAGAATTGAAAATGTCCATAGGCAGCAAAGACCATTCACCATCAAATAGACTGCGAGATTTTTTGCCATTGCCACCCATAACATGAAAAAATCTTTTAGAATCTAGGTTGTTTAACCTTTTGAACGCCACTGTCATGTATAGGTGACAAGCAAGCGCGTGCCCTGTACGCCAAACGTCACAAATACGTGACAAAAATTACGGTAAATTTGTGGCTTGGCGTCGGGGCCACGCCGATGCGTTTATGCTCTGGTGTTCAAAAGGTTAACGAGACAACTAGCTCAGCCAATCACAATCCATTGTTAAGGTGTCTTTGTTGCTCTAGAAATCGGAATCCTTTCTCTTTATAAAATAATTGTGTGTAATTTTTTCCAGCAATAATACTATGTAAAATTTATGAGTATTACTGCTAGAAAGAAATATTTAAAACCTGAGGATATAATTACTGATTCTATAATAAAAAGACTATTCTATCACAAAACAAAGGTTTATGAGCAAGCTACCTATTCTATTACAAACAGTATTTTATCTATTGACAACAAGATAAGGTCTAATATGAAACTAGCAAAATTGATATTCAGATACTTAGAAAAATACNATTTCAGTTAACAAAGATGGCTTATATGCAATACCAGAGGCAGTGCAGATGTGGTATCTGCACTGCTTCTAGAATTGAAAATGTCCATAGGCAGCAAAGACCATTCACCATCAAATAGACTGCGAGATTTTTTGCCATTGCCACCCATAACATGAAAAAATCTTTTAGAATCTAGGTTGTTTAACCTTTTGAACGCCACTGTCATGTATAGGTGACAAGCAAGCGCGTGCCCTGTACGCCAAACGTCACAAATACGTGACAAAAATTACGGTAAATTTGTGGCTTGGCGTCGGGGCCACGCCGATGCGTTTATGCTCTGGTGTTCAAAAGGTTAACGAGACAACTAGCTCAGCCAATCACAATCCATTGTTAAGGTGTCTTTGTTGCTCTAGAAATCGGAATCCTTTCTCTTTATAAAATAATTGTGTGTAATTTTTTCCAGCAATAATACTATGTAAAATTTATGAGTATTACTGCTAGAAAGAAATATTTAAAACCTGAGGATATAATTACTGATTCTATAATAAAAAGACTATTCTATCACAAAACAAAGGTTTATGAGCAAGCTACCTATTCTATTACAAACAGTATTTTATCTATTGACAACAAGATAAGGTCTAATATGAAACTAGCAAAATTGATATTCAGATACTTAGAAAAATACCTTGATAACAGCTTTATAATATAACATGGCCTTATTTTTTATAACATTGTTTATAAGTTCAACAATTTGACTAATCAAATTTTTATTTGCCAATTGCAGTTAAAATTTATTTCAAGAAATATGTTTTGGCAACAACAGTAATTTATTAATAATAATTATATACTACCTACCTATAAACTTATCATCTAAACCTTTTTTTTAAGCCAGTTAGACTCACTTATTTATAAATTTTAACAATACTATCCAAGTTTCAATCCTCATTCTAAATATTCTAGTCACCTGCCTAATCAAGGCCGTGGCAAGGAAGACTGACGCGCAACAAGATACCACTACGTAAACAAACATGACTGTTAACACACGATAACTGACTGACTGACTCTCAAATGCCCTTGAACTCACTGATGACCTGACCGTATCTTGATTTGAAAAGCATTTCTATCAAGAAACGGATACTCGACTTTGTAGGGCTCCATAGAATCTTTGATGAAGAAATTGATATGATAGTTTTGTATGGCTTGAAGTTTTGGTGTCGGGAAATTTGTTCACAACCCTTCTTGGATTATTATCTCAATATAATATCAAACAATTACTTCCTATTGGTAGTCTAAAATTTTCTCTACGATTTGCGATTGTTTTTTATCCAAATTCGGTTAAAGGGCCAGCCCTACTATGAAGTCTTAAAACGATCATGATTCCGCTCTAAGAGAGAGACGGAGCTATACATAGCGAATAGCACTATCCCTTTTACATCATCGGAATTGGATGGCATTATCACGTCATAGTAGGGCACCAGTTGCGCATTTACGTTTACAGAGTTAGATGAACCCCTGACACCAGCCCACCAAAGAGTACCTTACCAAAACTTGAAAGACTGCATTATTGTCTATAATTCTCCCTTTTAAAATTATCCCTTATTTTTATTTAAAAGATGAGAATGAAATGGTTTCTAGATTTGAATTTTCTGTTACCTACTTGTATATGGTGTTCTAAATAAAGAGTATTCTACCTATTAATCTAATAAAACTGGCCAAGTGCAATTTGGACTTGCACAGGAAGGGTTCCGTACAAATAACCGAATAAAAAAACACGTTTCTTGTATGGGAGCCCTCTTTAATTTATAATTTAATTTAATTTGTATTATTTGTTGTTATAGTGGCAACAGAAATACATCATCTGTGAAAATTTCAACTGTCTAGCTATNTAGAGTACCTTACCAAAACTTGAAAGACTGCATTATTGTCTTTAATTCTCCCTTTTAAAATTATCCCTTATTTTTATTTAAAAGATGAGAATGAAATGGTTTCTAGATTTGAATTTTCTGTTACCTACTTGTATATGGTGTTCTAAATAAAGAGTATTCTACCTATTAATCTAATAAAACTGGCCAAGTGCAATTTGGACTTGCACACGAAGGGTTCCGTACAAATAACCGAAAAAAAAAACACGTTTCTTGTATGGGAGCCCTCTTTAATTTATAATTTAATTTAATTTGTATTATTTGTTGTTATAGTGGCAACAGAAATACATCATCTGTGAAAATTTCAACTGTCTAGCTATCACGGTTCATGAGATACCTACAGCTTGGTGACAAACAGACGGACAGTGGAGTTTTAGTAATAGGGTCCCGTTTTTATTCTTTGGGTACATACCTTAAAAAGGGCTTCAGGTTTTGAATATTAATTCTAGGACCCTGGCAACCTTATTAAAATCTGTAAGCTCGATAGTTTTAGACACTAATCCAACTCGGCTATAAAGTATCGAAAATTCTACTTCAACCCGTCTCGTGTCAACACTAAAATATGGTGACGAAATTTTCGTCTGCATGTAGGTATATTATTAGTCTATAAATCGAGTCAGACACTCGATAAACGTTAGGCAGCCATTTGCGTCACCTACTTTGTCAGTTATCGGAGTGACGTTGGTTTTGTAGGGTTACGTGTTTACTTAGGCACCTTTTTTGTATTAGATATGAATTCAAATTAGGGTAAGAGCTGGCCTTTAGATGGCAAAAGGAGGTTGAACAAAGAATGGCTCCCTGAATAAAGAATAGTTCAATAGACTCGTTCATGGGTAAATGTAGCACTTGGTTTTACAGGACANCGAAGGGTTCCGTACAAATAACCGAAAAAAAAAACACGTTTCTTGTATGGGAGCCCTCTTTAATTTATAATTTAATTTAATTTGCATTATTTGTTGTTATAGTGGCAACAGAAATACATCATCTGTGAAAATTTCAACTGTCTAGCTATCACGGTTCATGAGATACCTACAGCTTGGTGACAAACAGACGGACAGTGGAGTTTTAGTAATAGGGTCCCGTTTTTATTCTTTGGGTACATACCTTAAAAAGGGCTTCAGGTTTTGAATATTAATTCTAGGACCCTGGCAACCTTATTAAAATCTGTAAGCTCGACAGTTTTAGACACTAATCCAACTCGGCTATAAAGTATCGAAAATTCTACTTCAACCCGTCTCGTGTCAACACTAAAATATGGTGACGAAATTTTCGCATGTAGGTATATTATTAGTCTATAAATCGAGTCAGACACTCGATAAACGTTAGGCAGCCATTTGCGTCACCTACTTTGTCAGTTATCGGAGTGACGTTGGTTTTGTAGGGTTAAGTGTTTACTTAGGCACCTTTTTTGTATTAGATATGAATTCAAATTAGGGTAAGAGCTGGCCTTTAGATGGCAAAAGGAGGTTGAACAAAGAATGGCTCCCTGAATAAAGAATAGTTCAATAGACTCGTTCATGGGTAAATGTAGCACTTGGTTTTACAGGACATGACATCCTGACATGATGATTACTAAGTTGAAACGCGAAAATGCAAAATAACAGGTTATAGAATGCAATTTGCGCCCTACAGTAAAAAATATTCTACAGTTTTTCCCAGTATTTCAATACAAGAACTATCTTCGCGGCAGACACGCAACTGCCAGTACTAATTATCATTGCAACGCTATTTATATCTTTCAATTACGTACTACACATGTACAAGGTGCTTCCTCTAATTGTTACGCGTCAAGCCTTGTGGGCCCATTGTCTAAACCCACCCTTACAAAGGCTCAAAGAAAGGTGTAATGTTACCAAACCACTGTTCCCATTCACGAGTATAGCATTACTGTTTCACGTTCAAAAAACAGGTTCCAAAATCAAAGTTTTCCGCCATTTACGGTCAGGACATGTCACAGAACTGTACTGTTTAACGTTTTTTTTTTCGTTAATTAATTAGTAAAATGCGTGGTTATTTACTGTTTTCTATGATAAGTTAGTGTAGAGATGTTGAAAAAGAAGGAAGTACCGTGGTATTCCAATCATCGGATTAGGATTCAGGACAATTTCGCCAATTGGAGACATCATTCGTGTCGGGTGCACTGGAACACAACTTGTGATTGTACGTACATTTGGTAAATGGGTCAATTTTCAATCGTTTCAATGCCGTTCACGTGTGAATAATTGGCCGGCGCCAGATATGTACTGAAGTGGGAGCCAGGTCAATTTATAAAAGCATATTTGTGGGTTCGTGTAAATTCCCTTTCAAAGTAAAAAATTGGCACGGTTCTAAATTGTACGGATGATTTTAAATCCATGTTTGACACTATCAGAAAAATGATGCAAGTCGGCTACCCAAATACTACGGATTTTTATCGTATGAAAGACCATTGAGAGAACAATAAATTACTTCATTCTTTAACTTTAAGATAACGTAGTTTAGTTTATTATGAATTATTACGTTTTTTAATTACTTTACTAAACAATTTGATAACAATTGAATGATAATTCTTAACGGTTGCTATCTTGACATAACGTTTGTATCTTTTGTATAATACATTGCATTTACGACTTTAAATCGTGCTTTTTGTTTACTAACATTTCTTTCTTTATTTAATGTGTGTGTTGATTAACTTATTTCTGTGTTATCTTCGTGTGATTTTTTTCTAACCATATAGGATATTGTGTTGCTGGGGAGTTTATTGATAGAGGGAGTTTACTATTACTTCTTCCCAGCTAAAACACTAGCAAGTGCTGCGTTTTGGGGGCTGATGAAATATGCACCGTCTTCTGTAACTTGGGCACTCGTAAATTGCTGTTTCTCAGTATAATTTTGAATACACTTCTACTTATTCCTTGCCTTTTTCTGTGGTTCTACACAGGAACTGATTTTTTCCGGGACAAAAATGTCTTCGAAACTCAGCGATACAGTGCAGCTTTGTATCAGAAAGAATTTTCTCTAACAAATCCGTGTTTCTAGAGATTCCCTTTTACAGAACTCTTCAATATTAGTCTAGATCACTTCTATATCCTTTGAAAATATGTTGGTAGACTAGTAAAGAGATTTTTCTGAAGCAATTCAAATACAATTTCTGACGAAAATTGAAATTATTGATTTGAATCGGCTCTGAAGTCTCGCATAGCTACTATTCTGTGTTGCTGAGAAACCCTACAATACGTTTTGTTAGGCCAAATATTTGTTACCCTACATTTTGTAGCTAGGTACCTAAATAGTTTTCAATACTTTGGTTCTACTTGGCAATAGGCTCGCCCCCGTTACATGGAAATTAAATTTAATTGGCGAATATGGGTGTACTATTACGTACAAATCTGCCTTAGGTAGAAATACGGGACTGATGTTATGTTAGTCGTATCTCTATGGCTTGCGCAGACTGCCTGACGGGACGGCTGAGGATTTTTAATTTATCAATTGAATTTAATAGTTATCAAATCTAAATAAGGTATTTGAATGCTCGGTGATCGGCCTCGGAGCATCGCAGCGCAGCTTTCCTTATTACGATTGAATAACTATTAAATTCAATTGATAAAATCAAAATCCTCTGCCGTCCCGTCCGCCAGTCTGCGTAGTCCACTAGAATTCTAAGTGGTAGATTTTGGATTTTTAATAAAATAACTTTCAAACTTAAACTCTTATATTTGTGGTGTTGTCACCAAGTTGCTTACATTAGAATTATATTCGACTAAAGAAGTCGCATTTATTGCGTAAATATTTTGTAATCTGATGTTTTGCGTGAGCTGATTTAAGTCTTAAAACTGGTTTTGACAGTCTCAATAAAGCGACGTAGATTTTTTGTAAGTATTAAAAACAAGGTCAAAGGAATAAATTACGTTTTAATGCTGTAAATAAATAGCTAAGATTTGCCAGTTCCATGTGACAGTAAAAATTTAGACCATCAAAAGAAATATGCCAAAACAAATCCACTCATTTTTCGCTTTTCTTAGCATGTCGCTGCAAAACGTCCTGTAGTCTGGTATGAGACTAAAACGAATATTTACAAACAAAAAAAACTTCAACTTGCATAATTTGTAATGACTTAATGAGACTTTTATTCATGCCCTGGCTGCTGGAGCTGTAATTTGTATAAGGCTGCCACTGGCCAATCTGCGAAACCACTCTAACAAAAAAATAGGTGGACCGTCTTCATATTTGCTTGTCTATGGCATAAAACANAGGCCAACCTGCGAAACCACTCTAACAAAAAAATAGGTGGACCGTCTTCATATTTGCTTGTCTATGGCATAAAACAAAAAAAAAAAACAAAACATCATCAGTTCATCACCAGCATCCTTTGGCATAGGTCGTTCTTCGAGGGGCGCTAGCTCCCGTGCGCTCGCCGAGTCGTCTCTTCGCATCGTGCGCCGTTCGCGCCGTTTGCGCGGTTCAGCGCATCCCGTTAGGCATGGGCTAAATAGCTCCGGTAAAAAGATTAGATATAATAATGTCATTCCAAGAAAAAAATATAGATATTCGATAAAATTAACCAATTTCCGTGGGTTTGTAACTTGACGAAGCAAATCCGGATGTTTTCTTTTACTCTGACTCAATTGAGCGACATGAAAATGTAACAAATTTTGATATCTGTTTCATATTTTAGTGTCGTATGACCGCCTTTTATTTTTGTCAAAACTATGCACATATTACTATACAACTTCCAAATTGCTTCAATGTTAAATTACGTCTACCTAGCTATGCTAGCATAGTTTCACGTCGCTATCAGAAGTGATTCAGACTGATTCGGATATGTTAATTTCTTGGAATGAAAACGAGTGATAATATAGCCGTTTTGGGATATAATATCCGAAGATATGAATGTGTTCGTAGTTACGCCTACGTACAAATATCATAAAGCAGTGCACAAAAAAACATGCTTTTTAATCCACTGAAAATACCAAATCAAGGATTACATAACCCCTGATAGTCGTCTGCATATTTAGGCACCAAATTAATCTGCCTGGCCTTTTCCCAACTGTACAGGGGTCGGCTTCCAGTTAAACAGTATACAGTTGAGTACAGTATTTTACATGGAGGGACTGACTGCCTATTTGATCTTCACAACCCAGTAACTGGGCAACAAGATACTCGATAGCAAGTCGGGTTGTCTCTCGGTCTTCTATTAACCCGTAACGACAGTCAAATAATGGTGCATTTTTAGGTATATTCTGTCCTCATTTCCATGGTAAATGTTTCAGGCAATGGTGGCGAGACGACATGGTGTTTCAGCCAGGTGAAGGGCACCTTGGAAGACGATGTCACGGAAGCTGACCTGATCTCCTGCGTGGAGTTCAACCATGACGGGGAACTGCTCGCTACGGGGGATAAGGGTGGCAGGGTTGTTATATTTCAGGTTAGTTTAACACTTTTTTGATCTCTCCTTGGGCTAATATTACCAATCGACAAATCGAGGACAAATCTGAATATAGGTATCACTTTATCAGGGCACCGCTCTTCCATAGATAAATAGACTACATCATTAGTAAATAGGTACCTACAATGATAAAAAAATAATGAATCAAGTTTGTCGATGAATAAAGGCCTAAAGAGAAATGTTCCATTACAATTCCATTCGGGATCATGGATTCACTTGGAGACACTTTTGGTTTATTTCCTCCATCGTATTGTATCGTCATCATCATATCAGCCAAATGACGTCCACTGCTGGACATAGGGCCCAAGTGGTGAGTCCCTTAGTCGCGTCTTACGAAACCCACGGGAAGTGATGGGATGCGTATTGTATCGGACGTTGGAAGAAATACCACCGGAAGATTTTCAAACGTGCAATCTGCGTTCACGAGACGGCAAAGCGTCAATGAGACGTTGGTTTCGATAGGATCACGTCAGAAGTGACGCTAGCTAGACGTCTTCTCGACGTCAACCCACCCGATGCGAAGTCATCCATGTATGAGTCATTTTGTACGATTCTGTCTTGTGTCTATCACCTTTGTCAGTACATTCTCGATCTGTGGATGCAGCCAAATATCTCACATATACAAAAGAGTATCAAAAACTTACTGCTCTTAGCCGTCTTTTTCTTAGCGTGTCGGTGGCAAATACACTTATAAAATTTTATGCTTGGCCCAGTAGTCAGCAACGGCAACACCGTTCGCTGATGCAGTCATAAGGTCTTCACATGTACAGGTAACCCCTGTCACTTGTACATGTGAAGACCGACCTTGCGGCTTTTAGCCGTGTATCCCAAACATTAGACAGACTTGAGGAATATAAACACATGCGGTCCCCTCAACAAACAACCCTTTAGAATTTTAGATGATTACTCTGCGATTTCTATTATTTCAATTGATTATTGCTCGCTCTTGGCATTTAAAGCTATAGATGAGTTCCAAATAAAACTAAAGTATCCAGGCAAGCCTGATCACTCGCGTTGACCGCCTGACTTAGTTGTTTTGAGGAAATTAAAAGTATTTGACGCCTGGTCACTAATTTGTTTTTTTTTTATGGTATGCGTCATACTTGCCGCATGAAAAAACACTTTCTTTCTTCACACAATGGGCTGTGTTAGTAACTTAACAATTTCGGTACCCAGAACTCAGCATATGGGTCGAACAAAAAGTTGTTCGTGTGCCCACATCTCGTCGCTACACATAACGATGACTCGGCTGCGAGTTGTGGGCACACGAACAAATTTATTGTTCGACCCATATGCTGAGTTCTAGGCACCGAATACGTTTTAAGCAGTTGAAATAGGGAGATTGTGCCTCAACATCTACCGTTTCGTTTCCAGAGGGACCCAGCCTCAAAGCAATGTGTACCGAAGAAGGGCGAGTACAACGTGTACTCCACATTCCAATCACACGAGCCAGAGTTCGATTACCTCAAGTCCTTGGAAATCGAGGAGAAAATCAACAAGATCCGGTGGCTGAAGCGGAAGAACCAAGCCCACTTCCTGCTTTCCACCAACGACAAGACCATCAAATTGTGGAAGGTTAGTCTTGTATGTATTCCGAGATTTTTTATTATTTTTATTTTAAGTTTTTATTACTTAGTCATTTTAGAACCTGGATGGGGCTGGCACAGAAACGATGGGATTCCCAGAAGTGGGCCAGGCTGGATGGGTCGCGAATGTCATGCGTAGCAGTTCTCGCGGCCCACCCATCGAGGCGAAACTAGGTGCACAGGCGAAGTTTTTAGAGGGTGCAAGCCCCACATAACCACGCCATCTCCCCGGACGGCGTGGCATGCGTTAGGCATTTTCTTCGATAACAATAAGGAACGGTGGGATTCGCACAAGAAAGAGAGGCCTATGCTCAGGAATGGGAGAAGTCGGGCTGTGGATGATGATGATTTTTAAGATTGGATGGGAAATTAAGGGAAGGCATTTATCCAGCAATGGGGCAAAATCTGCACAGCTTTTCCCAGCCATTTTGAGGTTAGCTACCTTTGTGTGTTACTGGATGTCTTATTGGATGCAACCGAGTACCAGTATTTTACGTGGAGCAACTGCCTTTTTAGACCCCCACAACCCAATAACTGGGTAACATGATACCCCTTGGCAAGACTGGTGTCAGAATTCTTGGCTACTAAGTACCCGTAACGACAGTCAACGGGGCAGTACAGGCACTTAATAGATTCTCGAATAGACCCTGAGTTTTCTTAAGAATCAATTCTATTTGTGGACACTGAAAGATAATGGACGGCAAATTTATTGTGTTGCTCCCCATACTAAATATAGCATAATCTCTGAAAAATTCCCATGTAATTGGACGCTTACATTCCTTCGTATTACGATCTCCAACCTATTGATCATGTGCCATTGATCGCTATTGACTAGCGTCGTGTGGCGTCATTCGATATGAATCTAATGTGTCCAGTATGCATTGTGTTGCTAAACATTTATAGCTACATTTTTATGACTTTCGACCAGCTATAGATTAAGTCCATAAACTAGGACCTAATAAAGACGTTAAAATGGCAGCCATAACTGCTTATCNCATTTATAGCTACATTTTTATGACTTTCGACCAGCTATAGATTAAGTCCATAAACTAGGACCTAATAAAGACGTTAAAATGGCAGCCATAACTGCTTATCTAAATCTTGATGAACACAGGTTTTTTTAAAACATTGAAAGACATTCTTAAAGGAATTTTGCCACAAGTTAATTTGGTGAGCACAGCATGTTTTATCACAAAGTTCAACAACCTTCTCAATTTGTACAGTCGCCGGCCGGCACGTCAAGCTACCTGAAACTGAAAATTTTCCCAATCAACCTTGAACCTAATGCCTTAGTGATAAAGTTGAAAATCTTTTAAAGAAATTTGACAGTTGTAGCTTGATGTGCTGGCGTCTGTATAAGGCACTAGCGGGCAATACAGCCAATTAATAGTACCAATGGCAAATTTATGGCTCCCGTTTAGGAAGCCTAAACTGACATTTGGAAATCAAACAAATTAAGGGTTTTAATTGATCTTCAATTTGTTGTGGGCTTAGGAAATCTCTCCATTGCACTAATGCTGTTAGAAAATCCGATTGTGGGTTAAGTAAATATGCTATCTCATTAAGTATTTGTATTTTCTGTGCAATATAGGATCTGAATGACTAAATTCTAATGTCCCTTGTTCTTGTTCTAGGCCCCACAGACAAACCACGTCAGAGACTACTCATATTAACCTGTCAACGTTTCCAGGTGTCCGAGCGGGACAAGCGTGTGACGGGCTACAACACTCGCGAGGAGGGAGGCCGGCCCCGTGACCCCGCGCGCATCACGCAGCTGCGGGTGCCCACCGTGCGGCCCGCTGAGCTCATGGTGGAGGCGTCGCCTAGGTAAGTCGAAAAAAAGTCATTTATTCAAATAAGTCTGAGAGCCAGCACTTTTTCAACGTCAACGCTCCACATTAAGACAGTCCCCCAAAATGCCCGCCCGACCGGTGTTCTGGGGCGTAATGTAACATGTTACAAAGCGAGCATTCGTGCAGTAGTACGTGGAAACGAGCACGAACATGAGCGTATGTGTTTTGTTTTGCAGGGATTTTATGACACGGCGTAACATAGTATGCTCGCTGCGAATGTTACATTACGGCCTGTAACACCGGTTTAGTACCTAGCTTTAGCTGGGAAGAAGTGGTGTAACAAAATGTGTGAGATACTTAACACGGAAAATAAGTAGCGTCTGGGGCTTCTGGAATCTTGCTCTATTCTCTTTTTAACCGACTTCAAAAAAAGGAGGAGATTCTCAATTCGGTTGTATTTTTTTTTGTTCATGAAATTGTATTGACTATCCCAGAGATTGACTGAATGCATCTACAATTTTATTACACTTCTGACCGTAGACAGATTTTGACTGGCCTGTTGGTCGAGTGGTTAGTGACCCTGACTGCTAAACCGGAGGTCGTGGGTTCGATTCCCACCCAGGACAAATCTTTGTGTGATGAGCATGATCATTTGTTCTGTGTCTGGGTGTAATTTGTCTATAATATGTATGTATTTAGAAATATATAAGTAATAATATGTATGTTTATCAGTCGTCTGGTTGCCATAGCACAGGCTCTGTCTAGTTTGGGATCAGATGACCGTGTGTGAGTTGTCCCAAGATATTATTATTATTATAGATTTGATTTGACCACGAGATCGTCTGCTTGTTTTCAAACATCTATCCAAGTGTGTAGGATGCTCGCTTTCTGCGTCTAAATATCCAAATCTTGATATCAACATATATTGCAAAAATCGAGAGCCTCAATATCGAACCCCAATGTTTACCCCGCGATAAGCACCAACGATCTAATTTAATTATATTTCAGACATATTTACCTTAACACTTCAGCTCAGCTAAAGGATTATGAAACGTTTTTAATATATACTTTATCTTGACATGCGTTTTCATATAGCGAAGGTTATCTATGGGGGAAAAGTGGGTTAACGGTAGTCGGTTTGTTATTATGGGTTCTGCCTAAATTCGTGGGTTTTAAATGGCTTAATGATATTGCTTTGTTAAGTATGAAAATATTGGTTGACGTCGTTAATCTCTCATGTCGCTATCATATCGCTTTTCCTCGAACTTTA
>NDFZ01003385.1:0-15869 GCA_002192655.3 Mamestra configurata
ATATATGATTTACCACAGTATCACCCACTAGTCACTGCTTTAACGCCCCCTTTTTGTTAAGGTGCCAAGACAGACCACTCTCCGACAGAACAACTGGCGCTGATTAGGGTAGTTGGGAACATACTTATAGGATATTTATTAGCTTAGACCCCTAAAACTCTGCACTCGAGTCTATTTTCGTAATTCCTTTTACGTGCAACTAGAGTAAGTATTTTAACGATGTATGTAACTATGCCTGTGTCCAGTGGCTTACAGGCTATGGGTCTGCAAAGTGCGCCCCCTGAGGCTTGCGCCCTTGGCAGCCGCCCACCTTGCCAACCCCTAGCTACGACGCTGGATTTTTGATAATTATTGGATAACTTACTTTGTTTTTATAATAAAACTCTTCACAGGCTGGATTTTCCACGAATTTCATTTTTAAAAGCTCTTTTTCCATTATGCCGTACGCTGGAACAGAAAACAGTACCAACTATAGATCTACGCCTACCTTGCCTGACAAGGCTGCGCGGTACGGGAGAGTGTGGTCTCGTGCCACGAGATTTTAGAAGACGAATACTTGTACTTCAAGAAAAAACGGTCAAACTCAAGTCGCAATCTGTCGCAAAATCATCGCAGCGACTATCAATCTCAAAAACTTGTAAAACACAGATTGACAGACTGAAGACTGTGACTCTGATGCAAATGCAAACGTTCCAAAAGTACCTACAAACAGTAAAATTTTTAAAATCAGCCTTGAACCTAATGCCATAGCGATAAAGTTGAAAATCTATTAAAGAAATTTGACAGATTGTTGTAGCTTGATGTGCTGGCGACGTGAACGGACTTTAAAACCTCTCCCGTGCAGCTACCTCAGGCACCGTCTTAGTTAAGCCCGCCAGAAGCTGTCGCTGTTTATTTTTTTTAAGACAAGCCCTTTCTGAGAGCTAGAATCAACAGTGGCGACCATCAGAAAAACGCTGAATCAATGAAGTTCGACGAGTGACAGGTAAACGATTAGGGACATACAGCTGAGTTAAGCCCAAGATGTCGTTGGTTAGCGCTTATGTTATGCAGATGGACTGCACTTTGCTAGTAAAGTGGGATTAGCTTTTCAATACTGACTGTCACTCATTTTCACTGCATAAATCTTTTCTTCGAACGTTCCGGAACCCTTGACTGGCATACAAATGGGTAGAACTGGCGCTGCATGAATAAAAAACAAATATTAACTTAATATTACTATAATCGCTTCCCTCATTAATCCCAAGTGCTACTGCTCTAAATATGAGGTCTTGAATTCAATCCACGGGTTGGGCAAATTTTTTGAATTTTTCCACTTCATATTCTGCGGGCCACTTGCGTAACACTATCAATGGCAACACCATTCACTTTGGTAACCCATCAAGATTCGTTTTGTTATTTATGTAGTCATATTTTCAAAAATATGTATCGGCGTCACCCAACTCCAAAGTTTTAATTTGCTGAACTGGACCTTTTTGGCGCAGTCGTGGAGCACACAATGTGTTAAAATACACATCGTTGTTTTAAACATCAGTTTACCTATGTTGTGTTTTTTTTTTCTTTCAAAATAGTTGAGTGTGATAGAAAGTGTGTAATGCAATTATTAAGGCGCTGAACTACGATAGTATTTAACATTTCGTATTTTCAACTGCAACTATTTAGGAGAAAATATATCGAAAAAATGCAATTGAGGTACCTAGCGGCTTAAAGGCTCATCTTATTCGACAGCTTATTAAGATCCTAGTCACTTGCATTGTTATAGACTTATAGCTCGATAAAAGTAAAACTTAATCACCTTTCCAATCGTTCATGTTCGATTCGCCCCAAGCAATGAGGTCCACTAGAGCAATGGTGGCCATAGTTATTTTATTATGGTACTCCGGATGAAGAACATAATCCTTAACGTCTAAAGCGTATTTTCTTGACCTGCCGCCCCAAAGTATTAACTTTGTGTTGTTCCTGGTAAGAAAACAGAAATACTTGTAGCGACCTCTAGGGCTGCGTTTCCACCAGAAATGTGCGAGTATGCGTAGCGAGGAATGTGTTTGTGTGAACCAATAGAATCACGATGTAAATAAAGCGATTCTATTGGTTCTTAAAAACACATCCCTCGCTACGCATCTCTGGTGGAAACGTACCCTAAATTGGTGGGAACTACCACAGCTAGATATTAGGAAATCTTACGCAAAACTAAGCTCGCAGCTGGCGCCACCTAAACAAAACAAGTCCATGCTCCCTCTCGCGGGAGACATTGGTAGGGTTAAATGACAAAAAAGTTTTGACGCGGGTACTTTGATATGTTACGTATGGAACCCTCATAAAGCATTTATGTTGAATGCTCTAGGAAGTTCTAGATTCCGCAAGACAATCAGAAAATAAATGGGTAATAAACGTACATAAAATGTTATTAATGCATTTGCTTCTAATTTTGTAACAGAATAACAACTTTAGATCACACCTGTTTTTAATTCCCTAATTGGTTTAAGAATGTGAAACGAAAAAATATCGAAACCGGTTCATCCGATTAGGTATGTCACCTCTCTTATTGGTCTTGGGTAAAAAGTTGCTATAATAATCTAACGGTAAATGTTAAATTCAATGAAGTACTGCCAGTACTTATTTTGAATGGGTGTGCATGGAAATGGACTTACCTGATCTGATCACGGTTTATCTTGGCGATATCTTCAGCTGAAGCTATGGCGAATGCGGGGTGAATGAGTACCGCCCCAGTGACAGCGTAGTGAACCTTTCCGCCAATGTCTAGAAAACAGGGAAATGTTGGACATACGGGAGAAGGTTTATAAGCAGCAATAATTTGAATTTACTAATACTAAGTCCGAGAGCCTAGCAATTTGTGGAAAAAGTAGATCATTAGTGGTCCTAAAATAGGTAAGTTGTCCTGCTGAGGTGCCACTTGGCAAGGTTAAGGTAGGATTTTGAAAGGCTTGCTCTCGTTGTATAGCCGTAGGCAGAGGCGGATTATCTTTAGGCAAACTAGACACGTGCCTAGGGGCGTGAAATTAAGGGGGTTTCGAGAAAGCTTAAAAACGAAAACAAAAAAGTACCTACAGCTTCCGAGGCATGGTACTACTACTACTTGATTATATCAACATGGCCCGATCCAAAAATCTAATCATCTGCCAACTGTTTACGGCATTCACCGTAGCTCTCGCTTGCTTATGACTGCCGCGTTGGCCTTGTGGTTGCAAATCATGGCTGTTGAGCGTCGGGCCCTGGATTCGATTCCCGGGTTTGGCAGTGTCATTCTGTTTTTCTATTAGTAATTTCTCAGTAGCAGAGTCTGGAAGTTGGTGGCGTCTGGATGCCACTCTATCAATTCTAGTAACAGCTGTTCCAAAAAATCTATTCTACTCAAGGCTGGGTGTAATAAAAAATTAGTTCGCTGCGCTCGCACTTTCATTTGGTTTTTGGCATAGGTTGACAAAGAAATTTCTATAGAAGTATAAATGGTTAAGAAAACATCTAATCTGATCCGAGGCGACTACTAAAATTTTCAAGCTCGCTTCGCTCGCTTTCGCTGAAATTTTCTACGTTATTGTAGCCTTTCCGAATAAAACGATAAACTCAATCCCGTTTCTGTGCGAATTGTCAGGAATGCTAAGTTGTACATACAAGATCCTAAAATTTTCAAGCTCGCTTCGCTCGCTTTCGCTGAAATTTTCTACGTTATTGTAGCCTTTCCGAATAAAACGATAAACTCAATCCCGTTTTTGTGCGAATTGTCAGGAATCCTAAGTTATACATACAAGATCCTAAAATTTTCAAGCTCGCTTTCGCTGAAATTTTCTACGTTATTGTAGCCTTTCCGAATAAAACGATAAACTCAATCCCGTTTCTGTGCGAATTGTCAGGAATGCTAAGTTATACATACAAGATCCTAAAATTTTCGAGTTCGCTTCGCTTGCTATTATTTTCTTAGGAACAAAATGTCATGCCTCATTTTTTTTCAATAACTAGTCCCCCCCTCCCCGCTCAGAGACAAATATCCAAATATCTGTCGCCCCCTTTAAAGCGAAATTATGGCTCCTCGCCTGCTGGTGACCTTAGGCGCGCCAATGTGGTGCTTGCCTTGGGCGCTGGTAACATTTAATCCGCCTCTGGCCGTAAGAGAATCATAACATAAATATCAATAGGAAAATCCACCCGAGCGTTTTCGGACACGGTGGTCAATCTGAACGAAGATTAACCAAGTACATGCGCCAGCACATCAAGCTACAATAATCTGTCAAATATCTTTAATCGATTTTCAACTCTATCGCCAAAGCATTAGGTTCAAGGTTGACTGGGAAAATTTGACAGTTTCGGGTAGCTTGATGTGCTGGCGTCTGTACCTACACAGGAGATACTATAGTGCACAACAGAGTATTTGACTTAAAAAATCTAATTAGTCCGTCAGATAGANCACGCAGGAGATACTATAGTGCACAACAGAGTATTTGACTTAAAAAATCTAATTAGTCCGTCAGATAGATTTCCAAAAAATATTTGATGCGTATTTATTCGTAAACAAAAAATTAAAAAAAACGTGACTTCACTTACCAGTACACTTTTTACTGGAAAATGACGTTACTTTTTATTGATGTGATAAAATAAAAAATACGTATCCAATATTTTTCGATAATCTAACTGACGGACTAAATAGAATCATATATTTTTTTAACCCAGGCAACATCCCTACTGTGCATGCAAACGCAGTCCACTCTCAGTTCCTAACTCCCATAATCCGCTAGTGCGGCATTCGAACACGACCGGGGTGCAACCAGGCTACAGACCATAGCTTAACGCGCTTTACTAGGCACGGGGTTGTCACAGCGCCGACTCCGGGCTGCTGCTGAGAAATTTTTGATGGAAAAACCCAGAAAAATTTTGCCCGACTTGGGTATCGAACCCAGGACCCCATACTTATTAGAGGGCGTAGTCAGAGACCTACGAGGCAGCTCGTACAGCTATTATCAAATCCCCATTACTCTAGCCAATAGAGGCGATTTGATTGATATTGGAGAGTTGGAGTGCCCCAAGTGCCGTTGGGGGATCTAATGAACGCCCCGACGCTGCAATTAACGTAGCCAACTTCTGGGCCCACAAAATCTCTAAGGAGTTAATCATCGACTCGAAAAAAAGAAGCTTTATAGTTGATACTAACAGAAGTTGTGTTGCACGATGCCCAGCCAGGGGAAGCGTCCTATGTTGGCCACAGTGCCTTCAGGCATCTCCTGCGTGGCGTCAGTTGAGCAGTGCAGGTGCTCCCATGGGACGCACTCGATGTTATGCGCTAGAAACAAAATACAATTGTGAAAACTTGCTGTAATCTGCTTTTCAGCATTTTATATTATAGCAAAGAGTTATTATTGTACTCTCTTTTACTAAGTGATCGTTGCTGTTGTGCTGTGTCCGTGTCGCATAAAAATGTTTTCAATTATACCGAATTATTCTCTGAATAAATACATACTAACTCCATTATAATTTGATTTAAAAAAAGAACCAGAAAAAATCTTCGTAACCGTAGGTTAAGAAAGAAAAGAAAGAAAGAAAAATGTTTTTTTGGGACTCGCACAAGCCAAACAAAACAGGAAAATAAAATTAATAACTTAACAGTAATATAATGTGACAAACATGGATAATCTATATAAATATAAAAATTAATCCCTATTTTCCTTGGTCACGGCGGCATCACGCTTAAACGGCTGGTCCAATTTCGCTAATTCTTTTTTTGTTGTGTTTGTTATTGTCAGGAGAAGGTTCTTATGAAAGAAAATTTTGAAAAAAAAAATACATCCTTATAAAAATGAACCCCTATTTCTCCTGGTCACGCTATAACTTGAGAACGGCTGGACCGATTTGGCTAATTCTTTTTTTTTAGTAGGTAGGTAGGGTAGGTACCCATATAGCGCTTTTTGGTCGCAGATATGTTAGAGATGTAACAAGTCGCAACAGTTTAGTAACTGTTACGAAACATGGTGACTGTGTGGGGTTTGGTCTCTATGTGTAGTAATAGTTCGTACACAATTTGACCGGAAAATATTTCAGTAACTTGAAGTAGTCTTTGTGTTCACAAGTAACGTAAACATTTGTGTAGACTTATTTTTAAACTCTTCGTGTTTAGTTTGTAACATGTGTACAATCGAGTAAAAATGTGTGGTAGCGGCGTGGTCACCATGCTACTAGAATAATTACTTAAAATTTAAATTTACACGAAGTGTCGTAATGTTACGTCATTATTACTGAACAATATATTACTGAAATGTGAATTAAAAGTCACTGTTTCTAAAACTGATTCGAGAAGTGATCAAATGATTGCAGTTGAAAATGAGTAAAGAACCGAAAAGATTCCGTCTCACATCGACTTTCTACAGAAAAGTTAACAAATTATTGGTTCCACAATATCTATCTCCAAGTAAGTACATAATTTTTGTTTTAAAATTAAATTGTTTGAAATAAAATTTTGGTGAGTATTTTAATTAATAACTTAAGTTTAGGTCAGCCTTAAAATTCAAAATTAATATTTTCCAGACCACATACCTAATGCAACGTCTTCATCATTTAAAATTCAAGAAAATCGTTCTGTAATGCCTGATGCTGTACAGTTTAGTTCCAAACAGCCTAGTGCCGGTGGANCACAATTTTATGGTGGCGCATTGAAAATTTCAAACTATATGAACAAATAACACAATGAAATTCATTTCCCATGTAGATTTTAACTAAATAAGCTAATTAAAATATGAAGAAAATTTTTTCCTTCATAAACAGTGATGGCTGATGTTTTCTTCTTATTATTTTTTAACTTGTCAATAACAGAACAGACGGAGAACGAAAACGAATGAACGAACGAATGATTTTTGAGAAGTGGTTGCAGACTAGAACAATGTTACCACACAGCAATGTAACTTTAAAACCAAATGTTACTGTGTCGACTGTTCCCCATTTTTAGTCGTAGCGACGGAACTAAGTACACTCAGCGACCAAAAAGTGTTACTAGAATTAATAAGTGTGGACACATAGTGTCGAATTATTTCGTAACGGCTACCAAAAAGCGCTATATGGGTAGATATGTAGGGTAGGTAGGGTAGGCAGGTAGGTAGTATAGGTGGGTAGGGTAGGTATTGTAGGGTATGTAACAGTTGACGGGAGCGGAACCACGGGCACAGCTTGTTATACAATAAAATAATAAAAAAGCACCGTGAGCTCCGTGGTTAAGCGTTCCAAAGGTTATACAGACCAGCGGTCTTCTTTAAAAAAAAAACCTCCAAAACTTACTATGAATCGCCAGCAACCATAATACTATGAGCCCACTAAAATCCACCATGGTGAATATTTTTCTTGCTTTAAATCTTGATAGTCGATATAGTGTGACTTTATTTAGGCACAAAATGTTCAGACACTGTCGAATCGCTAATGAATTCCATTCCGGAAAGCCCGACTAGATATTGAATAAGTTTGTTTACGTTACCTAGCTGTTGACGGAAACACTGTTCCTGTTCCGATCATTTTGTTTATTACTTACTTACTTTCCGTGTGCTGTGAATTATTTGATACATACTTCCTCCTTGGTAGGGTAGACTGGGGCAAATTGCGCCAATATTACTTAACCTAATCGTTTGCTCATGCGTTATTTAAAGAACTTGCTAAACGTTTAGTTGATACTTCGCGTGACCCAAGGGCTGGCTTTTAACTCGGACAGAGGATAAGCATTGCCATACAACGTGGCTATGCCGCCAGTCTTTTGGGCTCACTTCCAGTCGACAGCGATGAGGACGAATTTTTTGGCGCCATATTTTAGTTAGGAATTTTTACTTTCATTTTAAGTGTATATAGTTAAGTAGATTAGTATTTCAGATATATATATTTTTTTTTTAAGGATGGGAAGTCATCAAATGACTTCTTCCGCTCTGGGTGGAGCGGAAGGGCGTGTCAGACTCTTACTGACTAAAACCCATCCGTGTTCCTTCTAAAGCCCTTTGCGTTCCAGAGCCGCGGTGACTCTTTTGAACAAATTCCGCAACCCTGGCAGATATAAAATGTATAGAATGTTTATCGTTTGTAATCTTTATGTTACCAGACCAATAATTTCATTTGTAGAATGTTACAGTAGTCGGAGCCAAATCAAAATCCACACTGATTGGCGCCAGATTTTGATTTGGCTCCTCCTGGCTGGATTGTGAGGGCCAGACAGGACGTCTGTATCAATACATAATACCCAGCTGTATCTGGTTAGATTGAAAGCCGACTTTAACACGCTATTAGATTTGGAACAAAATTAATGTTCACATGCTTGAAGCCCTTGAACGTATGAAAACTGATTTCTGAATGAAATGTCCATCTCAAAAAGATTGCTCCAGAAACCTCATAAACCGTATCTAATCAAGACGTTGGGAAACTTACACTACAGAGGTATTTTGAAATCGTAGGCCACACCGCCGCTCCTTTTTAATTTCTGTGTCGTCTAGTGCGTCGTGTCGTTTGCTGATTTCAAACAGTGTCTGGTCTCCTATGGTTATTGGTACCTAATTTATATAAAAATTGTTTTAACTATGACGTGTTTCCACTAACACTAGTATACCCTACCTAACCATGAGTGAGTTTAGTTTACCATAACTAGCGTACGATCCGCCTATTATATCGAACAGAAGGAAGGCAGGAAAATCCATTTTAGTTATGAATACAGTACGGGCCAAGAGGTATCTACATCAGCAACGATACTCTGGTCAAGTCATGATTTCAGAGCTTTGAACATCGTCTGCAAGTTGCGAGTCTTTCGGTTTTTATAGGTTCATTTCGGAAAGAGTGCTTTAAAGTGCCTTGGAGTACCTAATTGTTGCAAAATTTGATTCGTTGAGTCCATTTTATCATGTGTGAGTACGAGACGTACGGCTTTGCGTCAATATTAACTATTTACACGGTAAAAAATATCCATAAACTGAATTCCCTGAATATGATAACCGACAACCGTAAAAGGCGAAACGGTGCCTACCCTGTGAATGGCGGACTGACGAATTGCCATCAGGAAAAAAGATAAAAAGCATGACACTTAACAAACATGACATTTATAGATTTGACATTAACAAAAATAAACTGTCATTTGTATTTTCAACAAAGGTGATAGTTTATCAAAATTTGTGAATAATTAAAATTACACCAAAAACCACGTGATTTCGAATATAATTACAAAGAACTGGATTTTATTGCGACATCGTTGCCGGCGTAAATTAATAGTCGTAGAAAATTATAACCTAATGCTGAAATGCAGGTGGTAGCGAGAGTTCGTCTTTTTCGCAGTCCTTACACAATATTCTTCATTAGCGAAGACCTGAGTATCTTACCTGATGAACAATATTACAAATCCATTGGCGTAAAGACAGGGGACTGTTGTGAATTGGAAATAGATGGGGAAGATGAAGTCAAAAAGAAACTGAAATTCAGAACGAACGCATTATTCTTGCAACCATTCGTAAAAGAGTGTGTGAACTCTGATGTGTATAGATCCAATGTGGTATCACATTTGAATCGACTTGGCGGATATCCTGAATGTGGGACAGTGTTTTTGAAGTTGATTTTAGAACCTCCAGACACAGAAATAATTGATTATGCATGGTAAATATAACAGTGAATACCAATTTTTTAACAACCAAAGGTCCACACTATTCTTTGACCAGTCTGGAAGTCCTGGGCGAGGCTTTTGTATGACACAGGCTGACAGCAACCAACCTACTATGTTAAAACGAAACTAAAACTTGCCTGCCATTTGTTTGTTTCAGGCAGACATTATTTTGCAGTTTTCAAATATGAATTGTGAGAAAGCTTATTATTGATTTGGAGACTTACATCTCAAAGAATGTAGCTTGCTAGTCTTTTTACACAACAAACTTGCATTTTGTCCTTATAATAGTTTTGTTAATGAAATTCCAGGAATGAAAAGATTCTGCGATTGATTTGGACCAGAGTGGAAATAGAGAATGCATTTTCATGGCTATCAACTCTTGGAGGTGCTTATTCTGCTCTAGGCGATTATTTTGATCATTGTGTAAGTATGATTGGTATTTGCGGAATTTGTTCAAAAGAGCCAATGACAAGGGCTTTAGAAGGAACACGGATGGGTTTTAGTCAGTATGAGTCTGACACAACCTTTTGCTGTACCCAAAGCAGAAAAAGTCATTTGATAATTTCCTTAAAAAAATAAAAATGATTGGTATTCAAGAACAATTTACAAAAGATTCAAATCAGAGTGCAAAGCATAAAAATCTTCTTCTTTTCATATCAATTATTTTTAGAATATTGGTTCTTCTGTCATCCTTATAATATTAGGGATTATTATTATTAGGAACTATATAGAGCAAAATTAAATAACTTATTTATAAATACATCTTTCAGGCTGAAGAAGCAGGAAGGATATCACTAAGGCAGTACAAGCTGTCACTAATGCTTGGTGATGAAGGCTTAGCAGCAAGAAGCCGTCTGTACTCTGCACTCTCACAAGCTCAGAAAGGGAACCTTCACACATCCAGGAATATTGTGAGGAACGTAGCAGCCTTTGGAAGAGTCACGCATGATAAACGCTTGATACGTATGTGCCAAGGAGTTTGGGCCAAACTCAAGTATTTGAGATCTTTAAAACATGAAGCCATAGGGAAAGACTGTGATATAAAGAATGGAAAAGTAATTAATGATGTGATGATTTGAACCAAATGTTTGTAGCGTCTGAAGTAAGTTTCCCTACGTCTAAGCATCATCCCTTTCATGTGAACAAAAGAGATATTTTAGTCTCTTCAACCAGCAATATATTAGTGCATTATTTTCTGTCCAATTAATAAAGGAATTATATATTAGTAATATTGTGTAAAATAAGATTTATACTGCCATATTAAACTGAATAATGGTTTTAAATTTGTAATGTGTGGTCAAAATAAGAATATGGATTGTCTTTTTTGCCATATTGTGAGGTTAAATTCAAGTGAAAGCATGTTATTGGGCACACACAATGTAGGAACAAATATAAGAAGACCTAATTTTTAAATAATCACGTGGTGTGCCGATTGGCTGCACCAAAAAGGTACTAATTATCAAAATGCAAGATAACTAGTTGCTGCCTGATGCTGGCTTAAAAATATTATGGTAAGTTTAGTATGGCTTTCAATGCCATTCCTCTTGTTATTTTGATCACAAGTTAGCAAGCTTAAAGGACTTGATATACTAAGCGGACCGGGTGCTGTGAAGAACAAAATTTGTGGTGTCAAAGGAAACGTAATATACTTACCGTCGAGGGCGCGCGGACAGACGTCATACATTTGAGTCAGCACCCTGTCCGCTTTGTTTATAAAGTCCCTAAATTCTATGCAATCTTAGAGATAAGTAATGGATACTTTTGCAAAGAAAACAGATTCAGCATTCCAATATTTGAATGAGCCTTTGCCTATAAATCTTAGTGAGAAGTATGTATTAACGACACTACATTGTGTATAAAATTTTTGAGCAATATTATACAAGCCAAATACATAATTAATTATGCATACATATATAATACATTCAGTGACATTCACACTATCATTCAAAATAATTATAAATCATTAATAGGTCAGTCAAGGAAATTGCAAGTTAATAATACCATTTTTAATAGTATGAGAATATCTCGGTTATACAGTTTACACTTGTTAACAATAGTATTAATAGATGAAAACAAACACAAAAGCAATAATGTAATAGGAACTAAAATGAAACATCAAATACTTTAAAATCCCCTTTAACCTTTTGAACGCCATTGTCACGTATACATGACAAGCAAGCGCGTGCCCTGTACGCCAAACGTCACAGATATGTGACAAAAAGTACGGCAATTTTGTGGCTTGGCGTCCGGAGAACGCCGATGCTTTTATGCTCTGGCGTTCAAAAGGTTAAAAACATAAATAACAATAGTAGAAGAAATGTGGCAATATCACATTTTAAATTGGCAACTGAAAGCTGGGCGCAAGTAGCCTCGGATTGGGTCCCAAACATCAGTACCCGGCGACGCGGTAGACCTAAAAGAAGATGGCGCGAAAAGCTGGTCTCCTGAATGGGCTCAGATTGACCAAGATAGACAAAAATGGAATGAAGGAACTGCAGTCGAACATCGGCCATCCGCTCTGCGAACAATGTGCCCTACCCATTATCACGGTCACTATCGGTTTTCCACCGATTCATTTCATTTCTGATTCGGTAACACAGGGAAATCCCAAGCGTAGTCCATAGGTAGACATCGATCCACCTTGTGGGGCCTCCCCAGGTGGATTGATGATCTGGTAGCCCATTGAATTCTCGCGGCCCTGGGAGTCCGCTGGAAGTGAGAAGCACAGGACCGGTCGATATGGCGACCCTTAGGGGAGGCCTGTGAGCAGTGAGCGTCCTTCGGCCGAAACGATGATGACAAGATGGCTGATTTCGAACAACATGTTGATTTAGTCTGTTATATCCTTTGTTAATTTTGTTGGTGCTGTAAATAAATTGTATTTATTCCATGCTTTTTTTGTTTGAGCTTCTTCAATAACCTCTTCTACCTAACAACGGACGTATTGAGCTGATTTGTGTGCGGTGACCTTTACACAATTTTTGGACTCACTGAATAATTTTCAAGTCACGGTATGTACTTACATAATTTTAAATAAATTATCGATTCGAGTGCATGCTAATTTCAATTAACGTGTAAATAAATGTTACTTAAGTCATAGTCACGAACTCCAGTCTCTCGACATAATAAGCAGCACCTTCCTCGAACGTCAAGGAATAATTAAAAAAAAAAAGCTGAATTGGTCCAGAACGTTAATCCCATGCAAGACGACTGTCGCGTTCTTTTAGGGTTTGCCGAAAGACGCCTATGCCTACTTTTGTAAAATAAATGAGTTGATGGTGCAAAAGGTCATTGATGATTAAAATAAACAACAAACAATATTCTTCAAACATTTATTTATTAAATGTGATATTTCATTCGCATTTCACGACTTTGCCGCCGTAAATGGGCAGCGAAAATCGATCAAAAAACGAATATGGCAATAAAAAAATAAAGAAAATAATATTTTTCTCTACAAATAATATATAGATAGCAACATGGTTTTGGTAACATACTGAACACAATAGTAATACAAAAAAAATGGTAAAAATATAAAATTCATTTATTTCCACCTCCATTCATGTTTAACTTTACTCATTCAATTTCATTTAGATAGGATGTACGTCACTGGTGTTGCCAGACGGCAGTTTGTTTGCGGCTCATCATGAAAAAAGAAACGACATGGGGCAGGGCAAAAACTCAATTATGCAATTTTTTAAGTTGGTTAATTTCTTAATTTTTAAAGAGATTCGATTTGATTATCACTTTCTGAAATAATTTTACCAAATAAATTAAAATAAGTTTCAAGTTAATTGAGCCTTACTACTTAGCACTAAAGTTGCAAATTAGACGCACCTGATATAAAGGGTCTTCTTTTACTTAACATGATCATTCAGTAATTTCCCTCTTTCCGTTGTTAGATAATGGCAACACTAGAGAACTCAGCGTATTAACATTGCACTTGCTAAAAAAACGTAAAATGGAGATGAATTACATTTCAGCTAGTAAAATTATAGATCTACATGTTTAATCAACTACAGTTGGCTTAAAAGCGTAACAACGTAAGTACAGGCATTATTGATTAATGGCTACTTAAGAACATTATAAAAATCCTTATTACTTCAGTAGAAAATGCCTATTATAGTAATGTGTTCCTAATTTAAGGAGAGACATATCTGTGGGATTTTTAATTGATAGTTCTGCTGGGTACGCGCTGTAGCATTTAACAAAACAGTAATACTTGTTGAAAAACTTTTTTATGTAATACTAGCTGGCCCGGCACACTTGTATCGCCTCAGAATCAATAAATGTTGTGATATATAACCCGTTCCATACAAAACGTATGAGAAAATGAATTTTCTTCATACTTTTTTCGTGATTCTTCCGACGTATAGTTATTCTGCTATTCGGGGCGGAGAAAAATTCAACAAATAAAAGATCATAAAAATCGGTCCAGCCATTCTTGAGTTGAGTTATAAATAGTGTAACTAACCCGACTCTTCTGTATTTTTAAATAGATAATTGTAGAAGATTTTACTCCTTTTAAATTAACTTTAATGGAGGACCAGCATTCTCGAGCCAATATATGAATATGTATAAAGTTCATCCGTTACTGAGTGATTGAATGACTGACAGACAACGCACAGCCGAAACTACTGGTTGTAGAAAGCTGAAACGTGGCATGTTGCTTTCCTATACTCCGTAGGGTATCAATAAGAGAGGATTTCCAGAAATTCCTACGGGAACGGGATATGCGGTTATGAAGTCGCGGGCAAAAGCTGGTTAAATATATATATTTTTTTAAAGTTGAATAAAGAAATATGTAACTATGCAAAGCAGCACGTTTCCACCATTTCTTAACTTTTGACCGCCACGGTCGTCTATAGCCAATAAATGAAAAAGTGCCCAACAGGCCACCGTCGTGTCGGCTAAAACCGACAAAAAAAAACGGCGAATTTGTGGTTTGGCGTCGGGGGCACACCGATGCGTTTATGCTCTGGCGTTCAAAAGGTTAAATGTAATACAGACATGTCACTTCTCTGTAGTTGGACACACACACTAGTTACTTAACACGTAAGACGCTATTCCTTGTCACAGTAAGGGCAAGCGAGCGTACCCATGGGGTCCCAGGCTGGCAACACTTTGGGCTCTTGTTTGAATACTTGTAACACTTCTTCTGGGACGTATTTTTTGTCGACAACCACCTGTGGAGAGATAAGTATGGTTAGTTTCTTTAGGTAGTATTTGATTCTAAACAATCGCATACGTCTAATGAGCACACTAGAGCGCCATTAAAAAAAAAACCAAGAAAAAAAAAATGACTGACGGCCCGTTTCAATAACGTATCTACCTTTAACTAACTGTCAAATTAGCTACCAACAGTAGCTGAAACGTCATTTTTGCCTTTGTAACATGACGTTTCAGCTACTGTTGGTAGCTAATTTGACATTTGGTTAAAAGTAGATACGTTATTGAGACCGGCCGTAATGAAACAATGGATGGATTGTGTGAAAGATGATATGGTTCGGAAAGGGGGTGACTAATAGTCCTCCTAATCGGTGGCGGCATATCTCAACGGAGACTAATGGCCATCGGCGCACCCTGATATAATAGTGCACAAGTGTGTGCGCGAACACAAAAGCACTCCTTTCCATCCATCAGTCTGGTGTCCTCAGGGACGGCAATCCCACATTTGGTAGTCTATGGTTACTGATAGAAATAAAACCAACTGAGTGTTGAAGAGTACAAGATGGAATCGAATGATCGAATCGAACCGGAATGATTTATTTTCTGAATGTGTCTGCTTTTATACAATTTACAATAATTACAAATATGAGCTTAACCAATAAAAAATTACTAACTAACTATTCACAAAGTCTTGTCCAATCACATCACAGCACTTCGTTATCAATACAATTCGCATGGTGTCGCTGGAGTCGGTTATGTCGCGGGTCGCACGGGAGTCCGGCCCGCCGCGAGCATAAATAAAGGTGCCGCGCAGTTTCGCGCCCTTTTTCATCGCGCGTCCCTCGGCGAGTGGAACTGTCTCCTGCTGTCCGCGTGCGTGGTGACGCCGGCGACCGAAGACCGAAAATACGACAGCGGCGTGTCTTCAGCAGTGCCTGTCCTATTTCTCTAACAGAGTTCTTTTGAGAACTGTACTGTTTCTTCTAGACAGAAAGTCGGAACGTGATAAAGAGTTCTTTTCAGAACTGTTTGCTTCTTTGTTTCTTTACGGTGATGTCAAAACGTGCTGTGATGAGTGGTGGCTACA
>NDFZ01003385.1:15940-27445 GCA_002192655.3 Mamestra configurata
AGAATGGAATAAAATTTTCTATCCCCTACCGAATCACGTCCGCAATTACGTCAGCCGACAAGACGGGTCACCCGAGGAGAAGCAGACATGCCGCCATGGATAAGACGCAAAAAAGTAACGCATCTCATCCCAATCTCTGACTCGTATCGCGATACTCGTCTCGTGCCTTTAGAGCTCTCATGTAGAGGTCGACACGGATTTCACCAGGCAGTGGTCAGACATTTCCAGCGGGGCTGAGACCGATACTGAGTGACTGTCCGGATCAGTTGTCAGCAAGGTCCAAGCAATTGGGTGTTTGGTAGTCGATGGTTACTGATAGAAATAAAACCAACTGAGTGTTGAAGAGTACAAGATGGAATCGAATGATCGAATCGAACCGGAATGATTTATTTTCCGAATGTGTCTGCTTTTATACAATTTACAATAATTACAAATATGAGCTTAACCAATAAAAAATTACTAACTAACTATTCACAAAGTCTTGTCCAATCACATCACAGCACTTCGTTATCAATACAATTCGCATGGTGTCGCTGGAGTCGGTTATGTCGCGGGTCGCACGGGAGTCCGGCCCGCCGCGAGCATAAATAAAGGTGCCGCGCAGTTTCGCGCCCTTTTTCATCGCGCGTCCCTCGGCGAGTGGAACTGTCTCCTGCTGTCCGCGTGCGTGGTGACGCCGGCGACCGAAGACCGAAAATACGACAGCGGCGTGTCTTCAGCAGTGCCTGTCCTATTTCTCTAACAGAGACCAACAGCTTCCAAATCCCGGACTGCTCCAGAGACATTCCTCATCACTGTCATCACATCAGCCGAAAGACGTCCACTGCTGGACATAGGCCTCTCCCAAGAGTCGGTCCTGTGCGTCCCCAACCGGTCCTGTGCGTCCCCAACTGGTCCTGTGCGTTTCGCATCCATCGGCTGCCTGCGACCCTCACAAGAGGGTTTAGTGCGAGTTTTTTAACGTACTCGATCGCGTTAACTTCGTTTATGTCAAATTTATTTATTTATTATATACTTAATTGTACATCGAGAATAACATTAAAAGAAAACTACAAACTAAAACACATGTGCAATGGGCGGCCTTCAATTAAATTTTTCAATTAAATTTATTTATTTTAGATAAAAATTACAATTGTTATTATAATAATAATCCATACATATTTTTTTTTATATAATAATATAATTATTACATTTTTAAATAATCGCATTCCGTGACCTCCCAGGCAACATGGAATGGACAGTAATTGCATCCTGGTCATAAAATGGGGGAGTCATTGGTGCAACTACTTTACTACCTACATTAAATATTATATATACACAGATAAATACATATTCTTATCAATAGACCTTTTTATACTAAATATATAGGCATTAAATAAATGACGAACAACGATAGCATAGCGACAGGTAATGCACATTTACGAGCATTTTGCTCTTTTAGCAAATTGCATGGAAAAAAGGGTTTCCGTTATTGTCACCAGGCGGCGCTCATTCAGTTTCAATACAAATGGCGTTTACGCTAACGCGATCGAGGACGTGAAAAAACTCGAAGTCACAGGTCATCGGTCCACCTTGTGGAACGCCTTCCAACGTTACGTCTTCCGGTACGCGGTCGCCACTCCAGAACTTTTCGGCCCCATCGACCATCTGTTCTGCGAGCAATGTGCCCTGCCCACTGCCACTTCAGTTGGCGATCCTTCGGACTATGTCGATAACCTTGGTTCTCTCATTCCTAATGGTTAATCGATTACACTATTTGCTCTGAACCTGACCTAGGAATCGAACCAAGAACGCTTAGCAGTTGCGTGCGACCGCGAAGCCACACTACTGAGGTGTTGAAGATATATATAAGTAACAGACATGCAGCCTATACAAAAACTAAGTAAGTAATTAATAGCTACATACCTCAAAGACGAATTCTCTGAACCAGGGCTCAGTGAGCAGCAGGTAACCCTTATCGTACTCCTTGTCACTGTACGAGTTCTCTACGCGGAACTTTAACGGGTTGCCTTTGTCCTGAAAAAATAAAAACGGTAAATTAGTAAGAGCCCGATAGTCTATCTTGTCGCACTGCTCGGCCTAGGCCCCTCTCTCCCTTTTACACATAACTCTGTCCTTTACTAGTACGGGCCAGTCTTTTCGATAAGAATTGAGCTCACTAGACACTTAAGTGTCTACTTAAATAAATATGGATGAAGTTATGACCATGCCATACCAAGTCCCTTCCATGTATAAATCAAAATGTTTTATTAAGCCTAAGCAGTACGTAATATAATACACAAAAGATAAATCCAGATTGTTTGACAACCAATCTTGCTTAACCTTTTGAACGCTAGAACATAAAAGCATCGGCGCACCCCCCACGCCAAGCCATAAATTCATTGTATTTTTTGTCACATATTTTGTGACGATGGCGTTCAGGGTAAGTTTTCCTTTGCCACATAAACAGGGTGTAAAATAAAATCAGCAACCCCATACATTTGTGTGCACAACTTGACAAAATATACTGAACAGCTGATATTTTTTTCGCTATTTCAGGGTTGATACCATGTTCCTTTTCTTTACAGCTTTTGCGTTTAATCTTGATGACCTTGACGATGGCGTTCAAAAGGTTGAACTTGTGGAGGTCAGAGAACAGTCACTCGCATACTGGTATTTAAGAGTATCCCTTTAGACGGCTAGAGAGATAATGAGTACTTACATCGGTGCCAACAGCGGTGAAGACCATGGCGTGGGTCATCCAGGAGTCGCTGTACATCAGTCGGTCTGCTTTGCTTAGTCCGATCTGTACCTCCGTATTGAAAAGCAGGCGGTAGTCTTGGCTGTAAGTGACGAAAGACGTTGAAATAAAAAATTAAATAAAAAAAGACAGTTATTTTATTATTTTTTCCCTAGTCCTTTAGATGGGCGAAAGTGGAGTAACAAACGCCCCAGCAATCTCGCCTGATAAGGAATGTCTGGTGACGTCGAAAGGACTAAAGANCTAGTAAGTAACAAACGCCCCAGCAATCTCGCCTGATAAGGAATGTCTGGTGACGTCGAAAGGACTAAAGAGTCGTGCAAAAACAGTCTGGCCCACTTTCTAGACACGCGCTAAGCTGGTGCATTTCTCTTCGGGAGAACATGTCACAAATACCGTCAGCTATAATTAATTTTGCAAGAATAAAAATTGTCGAAATATTGTTAACGGAATTCTATTAATAAAAAAATAAATATTAATGTACAAACTAGCTTTTGCCCGCGAATTAACGCGCTTAGTACGCGTATATCCCGTTTTTTCCCCTTCCCGTGAGAATTTCGGGAAATCCTCATAGTGCTCCCCACACTTCCCAAGGAAAGGAACCTACAAGCTAAATTTCAGCTTTCAACAACTAGTAGTTTCGGCTGTGAGTTGTCTGTCAGTCACTCAGTAACGGAAGAGTTTATATATATTGATATGCTAAAGTTTAAATGTATCTTATATGTATAGAATTAATAAACAAATACTTTATTCATTCTGATAAAATGTTAAGTACTCACGCATCCAAGTCTTCGAAGCCGTTCTTCCGCTCGAATCTCTTGGACACCTCGCAGCCGAACCACACGGCCTCACCCCCCGCGATACTGTCTTTGACAACTCTGGAAATTAAACACAGTATGAAATAAAGTAAATGCTTTTTTTGGAATCATTTATTACTTGGTGGATTTAGATAGGATTTTTAACATATTTGGGACGACTAGTTCGTTGTTTTTGTTAGTTGTTCCTGTTAGCACACAGCCGTGTGCTAACAGGAACAACTAACAAACATCCTATAGTCGTCGTCGTATCTATGTCGCCTCAAGACTTTAAAAAAGGCTTTTTTTTAAAGTCTTGAGGCATAGAGCACGGGATCGAAATTGCGGTTTGTCACCATCAGCCCATATGTTTAGCAGTTCATAAACGCCGTTAAACTGGATCCTCAGAGTACGTCTCGATACTTATTAAGCTAGCTTTGCCAGACAGCAAACGTACAGAAATAGCCAGACGTAGAAGATACGCCTTTGATGCAACAGCTGTCAGGGAAATCCAGTGAAGTGGCTACGTAGATTGATTGACCACTATGTATAGTAATACATAGTGGTCAATCAATCAACGTAGCCTTTTCCCAATTATATTGGGATCACCGTGGACCATATACACACCCTTAGGCAAATAATCCAAAAGACCGAGGAATATAATCAGCCTCTGTGCCTAGCGTATGTGGACTACGAGAAAGCCTTCGACACCGTTGAGACCTGGGCTGTCCTGGAGGCCATGCAGAGATGTCTCATCGACTGCCGCTATGTTGAGGTGATGAGATGTCTGTATAAGGCCGCAACAATGACCGTCCAAGTACAAGAACAGAGCACAAAACCAATCCAACTGCGTCGAGGTGTAAGACAGGGAGATGTCATCTCTCCGAAACTTTTTACGAACGCGTTGGAGGACGTTTTCAAGACGCTTAATTGGAAAGGACGGGGCATAAATATCAACGGTCAGTACATCTCGCACCTCCGATTTGCGGATGACATTGTCATCATGGCAGAATCTCTGCAGGAGCTGGAAGGGATGCTAAACAGCCTAAGCGATTCTTCAAGGCGGGTGGGTCTCGGGATGAATCTGGACAAAACCAAAGTTATGTACAATGGTCATGTCCCCCCGAGACTTGTAATCGTAAATGGCGCTACCCTCGAGGTTGTGCAAGAATACATATATCTAGGCCAAATTATACAACTGGGGCGGCACAACTTTGATAAGGAAGCGACCAGAAGAATACGCTTGGGCTGGGCGGCCTTCGGGAAGCTACGTGGTATCTTTGAATCGTCGATCCCACAATCCCTTAAGACCAGGGTCTTTAACCAGTGCGTCCTTCCCGTAATGACTTACGGAGCCGAAACGTGGACACTCACCATAGGCCTGGTCCACAAATTCAAGGTTGCTCAGCGTGCAATGGAGAGAGCAATGCTCGGGATTTCTCTGGTGGATAGAATTCGCAACGAAGTCATTCGCCAGAGAACTAAAGTCACCGACATTGCGCGTAGAATGAGCATGCTGAAGTGGAAGTGGGCCGGCCATGTCTGTAGACGGACAGACGGTCGATGGAGCAGACATGTGGTAGAGTGGAGACCGCGTATGGGCAAACGTAGTGTGGGACGCCCTGCGGCACGATGGATCGATGATTTGAAGAAGGTGGCTGGCAGCGGATGGATGCGGACCGCTCAGGACCGGGATGGTTGGCGATCTTTGGGGGAGGCTTACGTTCAGCAGTGGACGGCAATTTGCTGATATGATTGGGATCAGCTTCGAGTTTAGCTGGAGGCAGCTGAGTACCAGTATTTTACTGCCTATATGACCTCCGCAACTCAGTAACTGGTTATCACAATACCTCTTGTAACGACTGGTGTCAGATTTTCTGGTTTCTCACTCTGCAAATGCCAGCCAGGACTAACAGCTTAACGTGTTTTCCAAGGCACGGAAGGAGTCTCGTTATGTAATGGATGGACCGACATCGTCAAGCATCGCTTAACTTCGAAGGTTGACACGTGTGGCTGTTATTTAGCCACGAGCTCACCTATCCCCTTACTTACTATACAACGTGTAACAGAATAAACGCAATACCTGTTAAGGGTTCATTGTACTCATCATAATGAACAACTTTTACCCTGAAACATTATTCAGGGTAAAAGTTAGATTTTTTTTTGGGCATTATGTATGGACTGGCCTACCCTTACAGAGCCTACTGCACGCGCATAGGACCAACACTAAAATCGCGAAAAAAAAAACGACCAAGTGTCAGTCGCACTCTCACACAAAGGGTTCCGCCGTACCATAAACCAAAAAAAACACGTTTCTTCTATCGTGAGCCCCCTTTAATTTTTAAGTTAATTATTTTTTTATTATTTGTTGTTACGGCGGCAACGGTTCATGAGATAACAGCCTGTTGACAGACAGACGGACAGCGGCGTCTTATTAATAGGGTCCCGTTTTACCCTTTGGGTATGGAACCCTAAAAAATCGACTACTCCATACATTTCTGTGAGCATAACTCGACAAAATGTACTAAACAGCAGATTTTTTTTTCGCGATTTCGTGGTTGGTCCCATAGTAAAAGTTGTTAAAAGTTTAAGAGGTATTGCGTTTATTTTGTTACACGTTGTTTACACGCTGGAATTTTAATGGATGTTTTCCCGCGGCAGTACGATTAGCCATCAGAAGTACTATCGAAACATAAACTTAACATATAGTTTTGTTTATCACAATTGTTATTCTGCCATTTCTTGATTTTAAATTTTATTGATTGATTGTATTACCAAGAAAAACTCATTTCGCTGCGGGAAAACAGCCATTAAAATTTCACGCTGTATAGTAGTAAGAATGTTTATAATGCGCACATACAACCTAATCTCTTCAAAAAGTGAACAGGCTTCTTCTGGGTAAGCTCGCTCCATCGTCGACTTTGTCTCTGTCATCTATTACCTAGACTAGAGTCAAGAGCTAACCCAATTTAAAAAAAAAAGTGTACTTACTTCATAAGCGTCTCAATAGGTTGGTTGTTATACGCAGTCTGTCTTCCTCCGACCACGTTGCCGAGACAGTGCAGTGTGTACAGCTGACCGAACGGGTTGGACTGACGGGGGTCCGATACAAGGCACACCTGGAAAATATAAATATGTGTTGGTCGTTGTTTTGTTTTACTTTTGACAAACATGTTTAAATAAAATATAGGTACTGGGATAACAATTGTAATTTTAATATTAATTCGACTTCTAGAGGAGTTATCGCTAAACAGTTATGTTCAGGAGGTTACATACTGTAACACTAGCGGACTCACGCTGGTGCTACTTAATATTATTATCTATATATTATATAAAAATTAATCCCTATTTCCCTTGGTCACGGCATCACGCGTGAACGGCTGGACCAATTTCGCTAATTCTTTTTTTGTTGTGTTTCTCAGTGTCAGGAGAAGGTTCTTACGAATGAAAATTAAAAAAAAAGTATGCATCCGGGCGAAGCCGGGGCGGGGCACGGGGTTATAAATAAAAACCACGTTTNCTCAGTGTCAGGAGAAGGTTCTTACGAATGAAAATTTAAAAAAAAGTATGCATCCGGGCGAAGCCGGGGCGGGGCACGGGGTTATAAATAAAAACCACGTTTGATTTAAACTTCATAATATATTTTGGCAACTGCCTAAGACGAGCGCTGGTACAGGAGTTCCGTATAAAAACAAAACACATTTTCATATTCCTAATTCAAATTCTCTTTTACTTTTACCAGACTCTTCCAAACATCTACCTTGTTTGCCAGACACCTCCAGCCAAGGAGATCCTCCTGACAATACCTAACTCCGGAGCCCAATCGTTTAGCGAAACAGAAGGCGTTTTCAGCACGCACCGTGAACCAATTCCTCACTTTGGTTAAATAAAGAACCACTGTCAGCTTACTTCCCAGTGTTTAAATTTTGTCCTCATTGCCCCGTGTTACCGGTTATTGGGGCTTATCATCTTAGCATGTCGGGACCAATCGACATTGAGTCGGCCCAGAATTCGGCTGTTAATAAGAAAGCTTCTGTCCGCGACTTCGTCTGCGTGCACTTCAGATAGATATGATATGTGTGAATCCAGGATGTAAACTATATGTGTGTCAAATTTCATCCAAATTAATTCAGTACTTTTTGCGTGAAAGAGTAACAAACATACAATTTACCATCCATAAATTCTCACAAACTTCCACAATTAGTCGAAAGGAAGTAGGATAGGATGTACCAAAATTGTAACGGAACTCTTTGACAATATTCTATTTAGTATGGGACGAGTAAGTTGCGAAATTTGTTCGAAAGAGTCACCGCGGCCCTGGAACGCAAAGGGCTTTAGAAGAACCACGGATGGGTTTTAGTCAGTAAGAGTCTGACACGCCCTTCCGCTCCAACCAGAGCGAAAGAAGTCATTCGATGATTCTTAAAAAAAAAGCATGGGACGAGTTACAAGTTCAAGTTGAGGATGACGATATTTCCATAGCTACCTTATCATTGACATCGAATAGAGGCCGGACGTGTTGCTCGTAGAACTCCTGCGGGCTCAGCAGACCGAAGCTCTTGTAGCTCTTCTCTTTGTTGTAGTACTCGAAGTTGAACTTTTCTGGTGGGGTACCTGTATGGGGAGATAAAGATTAAAAAAATAGGATAATTCAAAGCTTTGTTAGCCTAAACAACTTGTTTTAGAAAAATTGCGAGGGCGGTCTGGATACGGAACCTTGCTAGGTTTGGTACGCAATCAATATAATGTATGTATATAAAATTCCCCACGCACAGTCGAAACAACTGGTCGTTGCTGAAATTTGGCATATAGCTTCCCTACACTTCGTACTCCCCGTACTAAGAGAGGATTTCCCGAAATTCCTACGGGAACGGAAAAAAACGGGATATACGTGTACAAAGTCGCGTAAGTAATATAATGGTTGACTCTCTGCACATGTTGGTACTAACTTGTTAGTACGTATAGAAAGTAATTGAAACAAATAAATAAATGGGCGGGACTAAGCAGTAAATTGTTAAGGTATCAGGTCTCAAAATTTACTGATTTAACCTCAGGATTTATCACAAGTGTTGATATTATCGCACCACAAGATTTACCCGTGGTACTACTTTATAATTATGTCAAATAAAACACTTCGTTATAATCAAACGAATACTTATTTACGCCATCTAGCTTATCAGGGAGCGAATACATGACTGAAGTATATTTTTTTTTTTTTTTTTAGTTTACCCCGAAGGGCAGGCTATATAGTCTTTTGACCGTATTGCCTAGTCTTACGTTCTTAATTTCTTGTGTTTTGCATTAGAATGCGGATGTAACACATTCTAATGGTTTTTGGAGTATCTGGTAACAAATAATATCGATTCGGCCTTCTCGGCAAGTTTCGAGTGAGGTAGTCAATACTACAATAAAATTCTCAGCTCCACTTAAACGAGATCGCGTCTGTTTCAATTATTCCACATATTTTCCAGGTGCGTGGACACTTCAGACAGAAAAACTACACCAATTTACATCACAATACCCACTAGGAATCAATTTATGAATAATTAAAACAGCCGCTAAACTTCACTCGACAAAATCCCGCCAAAAACTCTGACGTATATAAAAACAAATCATACTTTTTTCATTCATATTTCAAAACTATATTTATTTTTTTGCTAGACGCTTCCAAAGTTCCAACGACTAACTTGTCTGCCAGTGACCTGCAGCCGAGGATTTCGCAATATTATAATGATACCAGAAGAAACGGCTCATCCCGGATACTTCTCGTTTCTAGAGCTTGCGATGCTTGCCTTGTTTGGCCATCGGTTGCTATGGTTAAAGGTGCATTAAAAGCAAATTCTTTAGTCACCCGTAAAACACTGAGAATTTTCAACCTATTTATATTTGAAAGTAGTTACCTAAACAAGTGGCGACAATGTTGTATATGACCGCCATCTGCACCTTAATGGCGCATTGTATCTCTTCGTCCGACGCGTTGTTTGCCACCTTGTCGCGCAGTTCCTTGGCGTACTCGCGAAGCTAGAACAAATACACGATTTTATTTAGTTTCACTGGCAAACAAATAACAACCTTGTGTTCGTTGTTAGACTGTTGAATTTTAAATAATCAACTATTACTCCGAAAGTGCATCAAAGGGGACAGAACACCACATTCGATTTATTTATTTTAGACATTATTTTAAGGGACGGAAAAAATTGTGTGATTTCCAGGTCTGAGGCGGCTCTAGTGAGAATTTTGTTCAAGGCTATCAAGCAAATATAACGTTACTTCATTGCCATATTCTCTGCCGGGTTTTACAGTTATGCAATATTCTCTTGACCCGAGAGTTTCCAGAGATAAGTGGTAGTTGAAGGGTCACATTGCCGGCAGAACCGCAGAACGCATCCGGCCGATAAGGCCGAAATAATCTGGAGTGGCCGCAAAACCGCAAAGGTTGATAGGCACACCACAACGTGAACCGACGAACTGGTTAAAGGCGTTGAAATCTACACACTGTGGGAAGCACAAGACCGGTCGATGGGACATCGCTTGAGGGAGGCCTAAGGGCCGGTCAGGGTTGAATTATTGGGGTATGTCTAGCAATGAGCTCTTTATTGTCAATGGTCTTTGCTGTCATATGTGGATCTTTGGATCTTTGACAGTTGTTACAGGCTTCGGGCAGTTAGAAGCACGTGTCCCAAGCCCGTGCCCGTGTGAAGTAGGTAAGAAAATACTCTTTATATTAGTAGTATTTTCTTACCTTAGGTTAAAAATAGGCTTGTGGGGGTTAAAAATAGGCTTTCGCTCCATGTAATATACTGGTATTCAGCGGCACCCTGTTAGAATGGAAGCCAACCAGAACCCCTCTTTTATGGATGGGAAATCATCAAATGACTCCTTCCGCTCTGGGCGGATCGGAAGGGAGTGTCAGACTCTTACTGAAAACCCATCCGTGTTCCTCCTAATGCCCTTAGCGTTCTAGGGCCGCGGTGACTCTTTCGAACAAATTCCGCAACCCTGGCAACCCCTATATAGTTGTTAAGACTAGGCCATATATTTACCATCTCATTTTCATAAACACTTTTTAACTAGTTGATGACGAATGACACTGATTCTCTTACCTTAGTCTTAATAAGTGCATTCATGTGCAAACTGCGTCGCGAACTGAACGACTCAGCGAAACACTTCTTCGGGATGACGCCATATTTGTTAACCAGGTTCACGATCATATCCCATTGGCCGCCGTCGTTGATTGGGTCCTGAGAATAAATAAAAGATGAACTGAATTTTACGGTGAAAATTAACTGGAGAACCTATGCAAAAATGTAAAGGTGGAGCGTTCGCCTGTAATGTAAAATTTCAGAATCGATTTTGAGCATGAAATTACAGTACTGCCTCCCTGACTTGACGAGCATTCGCCTGTGTAACATTTCCGATTCGATTTTACACATTGTATCATCAAGCTGCGCACTGTAATGCTCGGTCCTCTTCCCTCACCAATGTAATACTTGACCCTGTGACGTTACATTACAGGCGAATGCTCCAAGTGAGGGAGCATCCCTTTAGAGTTACATCGTTTTTATATATTTTGTATACTTACCAGGAGGTAGAAGCAAGTATACAAAATATATAAAAACAAGTATACAAAAATAAGAAACTTTAAAAATATCCTACCATATTTTTAAAGTTTCTTATTTCCTATTCTAGGAAACACCGTGTGCTTACTTTCATGTATTGATTTACAAAAAATGGTTGTCTGTAAAGTCGGTTTACGGACGATAGTTTAACGTGACAACAACAACAACATAACAAAACATTGATGAAATGATCGTAACGTTACAATGAGTCATCCTTTTCCGTGCGTGCAGTCGGCGTTCATCGATTTATTAGACGTTGTCAAGTCAAAAATAACACAAGTAAGTTAAGATGTAAGGTAATACAATGACTTTATAATCTATTAAATCCTCAACGATTCAAACGATATTGTAA
>NDFZ01003386.1:0-27467 GCA_002192655.3 Mamestra configurata
CTTATTTTAAAAGATGTTTTGCTAAGAAGTTTCGTTTATTACAAGCTTTTTTTTAGTATAGATCATCGAATAAACATTGATAGATGATTCACATTTACTTTTGGTCATAATTGTTCGTAAAATATAAAATAAATAAATCGGTCAAGGTGTTACATCCATGGTTGTAACGAAGTTTCGAGGCAGTGCCTACTTCTACAGAGTACTTTTTTAATTCTCAAAATTAAAATCTACCAAAATGGTAGATTTTAATTTTGAGAACTGCTTGTTACTATACTGCCAATGCGATCTCATTTTAATTTTTGCACAGATTTTGCTATAATGCAATATTATTAATTAGGCATGTTTAATTGTACGCAATTACTTGTAGTTAGGTTACTATTTGTTGTTTTCATCGAAGAGACAATTTCAATTGTATTTTCTTTTATATTGTTATATGTACATATAAACCACGGTACGCATAGTAAGTCGTATCAGTTGCTAAGTTGAATAAAATTTTATATCCTTTTTAAATTTGATACAAACTGTGTTTTTGTTTAAGTATAATTAAGTAGTATGACATAGTTATTTACATAGTATGTTTAGATGTTACGTTTAAAATAAATACTTACATTTAAAGTGACTTAAGCTGGTTAATTTCTTAAAACCCAAAATTAATTATACTTATTTGATTTCATTGCAAATTTCTGATTTTCTGATCATTAAAAAGCGCCATAAAATGTACTGAAGAGAGGTTTCTCATTTTCCGTCTTGCCAAGAAGTACCGTGTTATACAGTTACTGGGTTGTGGNATTATTTGATTTCATTGCAAATTTCTGATTTTTTGATCATTAAAAAGCGCCATAAAATGTACTGAAGAAGAGAGGTTTCTCATTTTCCGTCTTGCCAAGAAGTACCGTGTTATACAGTTACTGGGTTGTGGAGGTCTGGTAGGCAGCCACTCCACATCATACCTGAATTCGTTATTAAAAAAAAAGGTTACTGAATTAGATCCCTTCACCTTTTTTTCGTTAACGTACAGTCAACGGCCAGAAGTGCATGAGCATGTTAAGGTTTGTATTGCTGTGAACGCGCGGTACAGGCCGTATAATTATGTTACCGGAAAATTGCAGACTCCGTAAGATTGTACTTTTATTAGATTATAATTTATCGATATATTATAAAAAAAAAACGTTTTAAATACCGTAAATCCCATCCAAATTCAATAGTTTCCAGTATATCCGTGTCTTATCANTTCGATATATTATAAAAAAAACGTTTTAAATACCGTAAATCCCATCCAAATTCAATAGTTTCCAGTATATCCGTGTCTTATCATAAAAAAAATGTTTACTCTTTTACGCGATATTTTACAATCTTACTGCGTTTGCAATTTTCCGGTGACATTTACATCTGCGTGTGTAAGAGATGTACGAACACAGAACGCACACCTCAGAATTCTTACTGGCGTCGAACGAAACCAATAACATCTAGCTAGTCACTTTTTCACACACGCAGAGTATGTAATTACGTATGACATTGGTCGGTTCATAGCATTAGTAAAATTCACAAGTTTAATTAAGTTCTGATAGCTGGTAACGTATCGTATAGGATTAATAAAAAATTGGTCTGAGTNGTATGACATTGGTCGGTTCATAGCATTAGTAAAATTCAAAAGTTTAATTAAGTTCTGATAGCTGGTAACGTATCGTATAGGATTAATAAAAAATTGGTCTGAGTTCCAATCTTCAGATGAGACTTTTTTTTCTACAATTATCTTCATCTGTTATTTTATTATTAGATAAAAATCGAGATTAATAATAATAATAATATATATTTGTTATAATTTATACAGTATTAGTTTTATTTATTGTACACCTACCACAGTATAGTCTTTATAACCCCAAGGTTGACTGGTAGAGAATGCCTTGATGCATTATAAAAAAATAAAGCACTTTGCAATAAGACTTCAATATATAAAACAATATTCTTAGAGATTTTTCGAATCATTACAACCAATAGTTGGAAATGGTAGAAAATATTCGTATTGCAATGGCAACACTGACCCCCATTGTTTACAACGCCAGAACAAACGAAACAAAAACAAGTTCAAAGCGAGTCAGTTATTTTTGTACCTTGTCCCGATACGCGTCTAGAATAATCGCCATTTTGTAACTAATTATACAATTTAAGCATCGTTAGTTCAATTACTTACAATAGATTTCGTTTAATATTGCGACGTGATTAAGTAAATCCATTTAAAATAAGGAAGCCTTTGTTCCAAGAGTGTTATAAAGCGACGTTGCCGTTCTTCTCCACTTTTCTTATAAGATAAATATTTTACTCCAGAGGATATTCTACACTAAAGTTTAGCATCATAAGTTAAACCTGTGATAATTTCGTGCGTGAATTCTTATAAGTAATGCTAAAGTGTATTGAAATGTGTATCTCTGAACGTTATACATTATCTGACGCAATAGCAATCTGGCAACAGCGCGAGGAATTGGAGTGAATAATTTACTGATGTATTAGCAAAACTCCATTGGATATTATTTATTATCACACATCTTTCTACTTTTTATGAGGTAAGCGATTTTTACTCATACATTTAGTCGTTAAAAATGCAAAAATACATATAAAGGAAGTGTAACGGTCTTTTTAATTTTCCCGCGGAATGACGTAATTCGTCGTTTCTAGTCGGCCATCTTTGTACCGTCAGTCATCTGTCAAGCATTCTTGATTTAGTTCGTGAAGGGTGTGAAACAAAAAAAATCATCTCTCATAGGGTGGTTTTTATATAAAACCAACCACGGAAGCATCCGGGTGAGTCTTGAAATACTTCACTTCATTGAAAACTCCGGCCATTACGCTTTCTTTCTGTGTTAAATTTTCTTTGTTAAAGTTAACCTCACTTGGTTGCTAAGCCAGTTTTTAGGTCAACCAGTGTCTTTTATGGCGAAATTCCGTATTTGCATGTGTTTTATTTGCATATACGATGTGTGTAGGCGCTCGTGGGAGAGAAATCGACTGTTTTCATTGGTTTCTAAAAGTTTTTGAAACTAGAAAGTTTCACTCGAAATCTAATGTTGAATTTTATATTTAGTTTTTATGTAACCTTGATAACGTCATGGGATTAATTTAATTCCTATTTTTACCATTTTTTTTACTTTAGCTGAATATTATCACAAAGAATGTTTATTTCAAAAAGTTTTCCAATTACCCTCACAACAAACTTAAAAAATTATACATCTCATACAAGTACAGAGCTCTTTTCTAGAAGGTTCCAGAGCCTTGTACAGTTACTAAAAAATATAAAAAGTAACAAGAAATATTTCAGTATTTTCAAACTGTTGCTAAATTTAGTCCCCACATGTTGAAACTTGTGCATATTGCATAACCTTTTATCTACCCGTGAATAATGTTTAATTTGAAAGTATGGCGTAATGTATTAAAATTTTTAGTTAACACAATTTTAATTTTACTTGTAACCAGACAGTTTTAAAACTGTATTTTGTCCGTTCAATTCTAAACACTCAAAGCATTTTACTCTTCTCTTTAAATTGTATTTTAACTGCTGCAAACGTCACCTAAAAGCAACATCAATGATAATGTTAAAGCTTATGAGTCTACACTAGTATATTTTCAGTATACCGCAGGAATTTCACTCAATTTAACAATGAATAAAATGCATTTTAACGTTTCAGGAAACCCTTATTCTAATTAGAAAAATCCAAATTTGTGTTAACTGTCATCAGAATAAGGCCCTTAAATAACTTTAACACCTAAAATTGATTCTTAAATGACATTCTTAAGCCTCATTACATAGAGGTCAAAGTCCAACTGTACAAGCACGATCTCACTCTTTGACCAATAGGATCTGAGCTTGTGACCACTAGCATACTGTGTCTGTGCTGTCCACTGAGCTACTACTGGGTAGTGCTGGCTTCTAGTCTAAACGGTTGCAGCTGAATATTAGTAGTTTACATGATGCGGGGTGGCCTATTCATCTATTCAGAACTCACCATATGGGTTGAACAATAATTTGTTTGCGTGCCCACATCTCATTGCTACATTTAACGATGGCTGAGCTGCGGGTTGTGGGCACACAAAAAAATTTATTGTTCGACCCACATGATGAGTTCTGGGCATCAGAAGTGTTAAATAATTGTGAAATGTCCTGGTCAGCATTTGGCAGCCTTATTGTAGAGTAATTTCTAAGCATCTCATTGTATTGTATTGAATAGGTATTATTCTTGTTTGACTTTTGTGCATAAAACGGCTTAGCACTGATAATAACTCATTACTACCGTATAAGGAATACAGTCTTAAGGTTGAGTCACTGTTTCAAAATGATTCATCATCCTACTTTTTAAATAAATTTTTTGATATTTGCATCAGATTTTAAGATGACTAAAGTAGTCTTTTGTTTAATTTTGATTAGAATTGCTTTAGAATCTTTAAATGACATTAACTTGACAATTATGAAATAATGTAATCTAATCTTTAGATTCAGAATTTTATCATGAATTTCAAATGTTAGGCAATGGTGATTAGTATTTTTTTTTATTTAATATGGGTTTGCTCTTGACTATAGTCTAGGTCATAGATGACAAAGACAAAGTCGACGATGGAGCGAGCTTACCCAGAAGAAGCGTGTTCACTCTAATTTTGAAGAGATTAGGGTTTGCCAAAAGTAACCTCTCTGTGTGGATATAATTTGAGAATTTCTATGAATCTTCATAGAAATTTTTGGGGAAGCAGATGGAATGAAGCAACTTTACACTCTATACAACAAACACACACATTAACACTTACACTAAATCACAAACACATTTCATAATTATTTACAAAAATATTACACCCATTCACATCACAGTATTCCCTATTCTCTCTTGTCACTAGTACGTTACCAATTCTGACATAATATTACGGAGTGGAGACCTGGTGACCTGAAACACAGGCCATTGGCCTAGCTTAGGCACCAGTCCCCACAATATTTTCATTGTTGTACTACTTGGCAATTAAATATATTCTATCTGTCCCCTTGATGCGTCTTATGATGAGGTTGATATAATCACAGGCGGAGTAAAAGTCCAGTTTGTGGTAAATAATATGTATTGGTAGACAGTAGCAGTTATGTTTATGAACACTATTAGTTATGTATATATACTAAATTGAACAGACAAACATACTCCGTGCCTTGTGGCGGTTGACAAGTGAGCGAGTGTCGCTAAGGGTCGCTCCCAAATGGTCTCTTGTGTTGCCACTTAACAAGGGTGCGTGCTTCCAGTAAATATTAACACATGCAATTCTATATCTAAGGTGCGTTCACATATGCACAATACATGACACCACAAATTCTAGTCTATGCTAGATAAAATTCAGTATTCAGTTGCAGACCCCAATATAGCTGTCTCTATTGCTGTATTGTGGCAGCTAGCATTTTTATTTCTGCACATCAAATAACTGTAGCGACATACAAAGTACTCTTAAAACTTGTTTGTAATGACTAATGACGTCACAATAAACAATAGCTATTCAAATTTCATAATGCGTGGGTTCACGCCAATCTTCAAAATCGATAACGCGACTATGTTTAAAGAAGTATAAGTCTGTGCAATTTATTTATTTGGGAACTCAACAGCTTATTATTAATTTACATGAGTTATGTTCACCTCCCTATCAATGAACAGCCCAATGCAGTTGCGTTAAAGGTACTAGCATCTTAGAGTCTGCATACACTGCACAGTGATAGCCAGATGATGACAATTATCTCTTAAGCCAATAACAGAGTTTCACGGCTTTGGTAAAACTAGGTTCACGAGTAAGTGGCGAGAAAAAGAATACAAGAGCTATTAATAAAAATGTGGGATTGTTGACACTTAACTAGTAACGGCCAGTATCTTATAGGAATAGGGCATTAATCGCTTCTTACGGAACATATAAACCTATGGCCGCGATTCCATTGAGGCCACTGCCTTCATACGCGCTTCTTTTAGACGCGCAGTACCTGTTTGTCGACTACCTATAGGTGACTACGTGACTCGAGGCGAGTCTTGAAGATTGGACGAAGAGGCGTAGTAAATAGAATGATAAATTCATCTATAGAATAAAAGAAGGCTAATATTTGATCAAGTGCAATATATTGCTGGTCTTGTTTAACCGAAAAACGCCATTAATTTTGTGCCAAAAGTTCGGAATCTAAACTTGAAAAAACTTCAGTCGTACACGTCAATTTTATCGTGTTCACTGCCTTGCCTTTGTCTTTCTTTCAGTAGTAGCCTCTAGTCTAGAAACTAAGAAAAATATTCTTTCCTTATAAGGAAACTGGGCCGTAGTCAAGAAACCTTTGTGCCTCAGAAAACAATCGGCTATCCATAGACAATATCTACGCGTGACCTCTTCCTTCAGCCTCCCTTAACTTGTTAATAGCAAAACCTTTTTAGTCGTCTACCTCAGATAGCAAAGTTGAACCATAAACAATACACTAAACCTCTTTAAAGTCACGTTCACTGAATTGCCAAACATAAATTTTGTTGAACGCCCGAGTTTTGAACCGATAAGCCCAATTTAGGGCAGATAATGTTGTGTTGAAACTTTAAACGTTACTGCGCATCTATGTACGTCAGAAGCGTGAAGATTATTGAAAATACCTATCCGTGTTGCGAAATGTGAGCTACGGGGATTATGGATTTATTCGGTTTTATGAACACGCTAGAACACTTGGGATTGATTTTTTCTCTAGATGCAATCTCTTCTTGGCAGGATAGTAGCTATCTAAGTACGTGTGTACGTATACGCCCGCGACTTGGTACGCGCATATCCCGTTTTAGGCTATCATACACAAAAAAAAAAACCGACTGGTACTTCCAGAGATTAGTGCGTTTAAACAAACAAACTCTTCTTATATTAATATAGATTTGCTGACCCCCGAAGCTTTACCCCATTCACATCGGTGGCAGCAGAGAGATCACCTCTGCATTTTATGGAGCGCAGATTGCAGGATAGGCGGTGGAGCACTCTCCGTAAGGGCGGGCGCGTTCCCACTATGTCGTGACGATTTTATCATTGGACGACAATTACATACATTTTGTATGTAAAAAGTCGTGGACGACGGTTCGCGTCGTCCTATATGTAAACACCTCCATTTAAATACACAAGCCACGACGCTTTAAACGACACGATAATCTGTCGTCACAACATAGTGGGAACGCGGCCTAACACATCTTTGCAATCGCATTATCTCCCTACAGTCGAATAGTTGCTAAATTGATNAGATTATAATTTATCGATATATTATAAAAAAAAAACGTTTTAAATACCGTAAATCCCATCCAAATTCAATAGTTTCCAGTATATCCGTGTCTTATCATAAAAAAAATGTTTACTCTTTTACGCGATATTTTACAATCTTACTGCGTTTGCAATTTTCCGGTGACATTTACATCTGCGTGTGTAAGAGATGTACGAACACAGAACGCACACCTCAGAATTCTTACTGGCGTCGAACGAAACCAATAACATCTAGCTAGTCACTTTTTCACACACGCAGAGTATGTAATTGTATGACATTGGTCGGTTCATAGCATTAGTAAAATTCAAAAGTTTAATTAAGTTCTGATAGCTGGTAACGTATCGTATAGGATTAATAAAAAATTGGTCTGAGTTCCAATCTTCAGATGAGACTTTTTTTTCTACAATTATCTTCATCTGTTATTTTATTATTAGATAAAAATCGAGATTAATAATAATAATAATATATATTTGTTATAATTTATACAGTATTAGTTTTATTTATTGTACACCTACCACAGTATAGTCTTTATAACCCCAAGGTTGACTGGTAGAGAATGCCTTGATGCATTATAAAAAAATAAAGCACTTTGCAATAAGACTTCAATATATAAAACAATATTCTTAGAGATTTTTCGAATCATTACAACCAATAGTTGGAAATGGTAGAAAATATTCGTATTGCAATGGCAACACTGACCCCCATTGTTTACAACGCCAGAACAAACGAAACAAAAACAAGTTCAAAGCGAGTCAGTTATTTTTGTACCTTGTCCCGATACGCGTCTAGAATAATCGCCATTTTGTAACTAATTATACAATTTAAGCATCGTTAGTTCAATTACTTACAATAGATTTCGTTTAATATTGCGACGTGATTAAGTAAATCCATTTAAAATAAGGAAGCCTTTGTTCCAAGAGTGTTATAAAGCGACGTTGCCGTTCTTCTCCACTTTTCTTATAAGATAAATATTTTACTCCAGAGGATATTCTACACTAAAGTTTAGCATCATAAGTTAAACCTGTGATAATTTCGTGCGTGAATTCTTATAAGTAATGCTAAAGTGTATTGAAATGTGTATCTCTGAACGTTATACATTATCTGACGCAATAGCAATCTGGCAACAGCGCGAGGAATTGGAGTGAATAATTTACTGATGTATTAGCAAAACTCCATTGGATATTATTTATTATCACACATCTTTCTACTTTTTATGAGGTAAGCGATTTTTACTCATACATTTAGTCGTTAAAAATGCAAAAATACATATAAAGGAAGTGTAACGGTCTTTTTAATTTTCCCGCGGAATGACGTAATTCGTCGTTTCTAGTCGGCCATCTTTGTACCGTCAGTCATCTGTCAAGCATTCTTGATTTAGTTCGTGAAGGGTGTGAAACAAAAAAAATCATCTCTCATAGGGTGGTTTTTATATAAAACCAACCACGGAAGCATCCGGGTGAGTCTTGAAATACTTCACTTCATTGAAAACTCCGGCCATTACGCTTTCTTTCTGTGTTAAATTTTCTTTGTTAAAGTTAACCTCACTTGGTTGCTAAGCCAGTTTTTAGGTCAACCAGTGTCTTTTATGGCGAAATTCCGTATTTGCATGTGTTTTATTTGCATATACGATGTGTGTAGGCGCTCATGGGAGAGAAATCGACTGTTTTCATTGGTTTCTAAAAGTTTTTGAAACTAGAAAGTTTCACTCGAAATCTAATGTTGAATTTTATATTTAGTTTTTATGTAACCTTGATAACGTCATGGGATTAATTTAATTCCTATTTTTACCATTTTTTTTACTTTAGCTGAATATTATCACAAAGAATGTTTATTTCAAAAAGTTTTCCAATTACCCTCACAACAAACTTAAAAAATTATACATCTCATACAAGTACAGAGCTCTTTTCTAGAAGGTTCCAGAGCCTTGTACAGTTACTAAAAAATATAAAAAGTAACAAGAAATATTTCAGTATTTTCAAACTGTTGCTAAATTTAGTCCCCACATGTTGAAACTTGTGCATATTGCATAACCTTTTATCTACCCGTGAATAATGTTTAATTTGAAAGTATGGCGTAATGTATTAAAATTTTTAGTTAACACAATTTTAATTTTACTTGTAACCAGACAGTTTTAAAACTGTATTTTGTCTGTTCAATTCTAAAGACTCAAAGCATTTTACTCTTCTCTTTAAATTGTATTTTAACTGCTGCAAACGTCACCTAAAAGCAACATCAATGATAATGTTAAAGCTTATGAGTCTACACTAGTATATTTTCAGTATACCGCAGGAATTTCACTCAATTTAACAATGAATAAAATGCATTTTAACGTTTCAGGAAACCCTTATTCTAATTAGAAAAATCCAAATTTGTGTTAACTGTCATCAGAATAAGGCCCTTAAATAACTTTAACATCATTTAAGAATCAATTTTATGATTCTTAAATGACATTCTTAAGCCTCATTACATAGAGGTCAAAGTCCAACTGTACAAGCACAATCTCACTCTTTGACCAATAGGATCTGAGCTTGTGACCACTAGCATACTGTGTCTGTGCTGTCCACTGAGCTACTACTGGGTAGTGCTGGCTTCTAGTCTAAACGGTTGCAGCTGAATATTAGTAGTTTACATGATGCGGGGTGGCCTATTCATCTATTCAGAACTCACCATATGGGTTGAACAATAATTTGTTTGCGTGCCCACATCTCATTGCTACATTTAACGATGGCTGAGCTGCGGGTTGTGGGCACACAATAAAATTTATTGTTCAACCCACATGATGAGTTCTGGGCATCAGAAGTGTTAAATAATTGTGAAATGTCCTGGTCAGCATTTGGCAGCCTTATTGTAGAGTAATTTCTAAGCATCTCATTGTATTGTATTGAATAGTTATTATTCTTGTTTGACTTTTGTGCATAAAACGGCTTAGCACTGAAAATAACTCATTACTACCGTATAAGGAATGCAGTCTTAAGGTTGAGTCACTGTTTCAAAATGATTCATCATCCTACTTTTTAAATTAATTTTTTGATATTTGCATCAGATTTTAAGATGACTAAAGTAGTCTTTTGTTTAATTTTGATTAGAATTGCTTTAGAATCTTTAAATGACATTAACTTGACAATTATGAAATAATGTAATCTAATCTTTAGATTCAGAATTTTATCATGAATTTCAAATGTTAGGCAATGGTGATTAGTATTTTTTTTTATTTAATATGGGTTTGCTCTTGACTATAGTCTAGGTCATAGATGACAAAGACAAAGTCGACGATGGAGCGAGCTTACCCAGAAGAAGCGTGTTCACTCTAATTTTGAAGAGATTAGGGTTTGCCAAAAGTAACCTCTCTGTGTGGATATAATTTGAGAATTTCTATGAATCTTCATAGAAATTTTTGGGGAAGCAGATGGAATGAAGCAACTTTACACTCTATACAACAAACACACACATTAACACTTACACTAAATCACAAACACAACTCCCTTCATAATTATTTACAAAAATATTACACCCATTCACATCACAGTATTCCCTATTCTCTCTTGTCACTAGTACGTTACCAATTCTGACATAATATTACGGAGTGGAGACCTGGTGACCTGAAACACAGGCCATTGGCCTAGCTTAGGCACCAGTCCCCACAATATTTTCATTGTTGTACTACTTGGCAATTAAATGTATTCTATCTGTCCCCTTGATGCGTCTTATGATGAGGTTGATATAATCACAGGCGGAGTAAAAGTCCAGTTTGTGGTAAATAATATGTATTGGTAGACAGTAGCAGTTATGTTTATGAACACTATTAGTTATGTATATATACTAAATTGAACAGACAAACATACTCCGTGCCTTGTGGCGGTTGACAAGTGAGCGAGTGTCGCTAAGGGTCGCTCCCAAATGGTCTCTTGTGTTGCCACTTAACAAGGGTGCGTGCTTCCAGTAAATATTAACACATGCAATTCTATATCTAAGGTGCATTCACATATGCACAATACATGACACCACAAATTCTAGTCTATGCTAGATAAAATTCAGTATTCAGTTGCAGACCCCAATATAGCTGTCTCTATTGCTGTATTGTGGCAGCTAGCATTTTTATTTCTGCACATCAAATAACTGTAGCGACATACAAAGTACTCTTAAAACTTGTTTGTAATGACTAATGACGTCACAATAAACAATAGCTATTCAAATTTCATAATGCGTGGGTTCACGCCAATCTTCAAAATCGATAACGCGACTATGTTTAAAGAAGTATAAGTCTGTGCAATTTATTTATTTGGGAACTCAACAGCTTATTATTAATTTACATGAGTTATGTTCACCTCCCTATCAATGAACAGCCCAATGCAGTTGCGTTAAAGGTACTAGCATCTTAGAGTCTGCATACACTGCACAGTGATAGCCAGATGATGACAATTATCTCTTAAGCCAATAACAGAGTTTCACGGCTTTGGTAAAACTAGGTTCACGAGTAAGTGGCGAGAAAAAGAATACAAGAGCTATTAATAAAAATGTGGGATTGTTGACACTTAACTAGTAACGGCCAGTATCTTATAGGAATAGGGCATTAATCGCTTCTTACGGAACATATAAACCTATGGCCGCGATTCCATTGAGGCCACTGCCTTCATACGCGCTTCTTTTAGACGCGCAGTACCTGTTTGTCGACTACCTATAGGTGACTACGTGACTCGAGGCGAGTCTTGAAGATTGGACGAAGAGGCGTAGTAAATAGAATGATAAATTCATCTATAGAATAAAAGAAGGCTAATATTTGATCAAGTGCAATATATTGCTGGTCTTGTTTAACCGAAAAACGCCATTAATTTTGTGCCAAAAGTTCGGAATCTAAACTTGAAAAAACTTCAGTCGTACACGTCAATTTTATCGTGTTCACTGCCTTGCCTTTGTCTTTCTTTCAGTAGTAGCCTCTAGTCTAGAAACTAAGAAAAATATTCTTTCCTTATAAGGAAACTGGGCCGTAGTCAAGAAACCTTTGTGCCTCAGAAAACAATCGGCTATCCATAGACAATATCTACGCGTGACCTCTTCCTTCAGCCTCCCTTAACTTGTTAATAGCAAAACCTTTTTAGTCGTCTACCTCAGATAGCAAAGTTGAACCATAAACAATACACTAAACCTCTTTAAAGTCACGTTCACTGAATTGCCAAACATAAATTTTGTTGAACGCCCGAGTTTTGAACCGATAAGCCCAATTTAGGGCAGATAATGTTGTGTTGAAACTTTAAACGTTACTGCGCATCTATGTACGTCAGAAGCGTGAAGATTATTGAAAATACCTATCCGTGTTGCGAAATGTGAGCTACGGGGATTATGGATTTATTCGGTTTTATGAACACGCTAGAACACTTGGGATTGATTTTTTCTCTAGATGCAATCTCTTCTTGGCAGGATAGTAGCTATCTAAGTACGTGTGTACGTATACGCCCGCGACTTGGTACGCGCATATCCCGTTTTAGGCTATCATACACAAAAAAAAAAAACCGACTGGTACTTCCAGAGATTAGTGCGTTTAAACAAACAAACTCTTCTTATATTAATATAGATTTGCTGACCCCCGAAGCTTTACCCCATTCACATCGGTGGCAGCAGAGAGATCACCTCTGCATTTTATGGAGCGCAGATTGCAGGATAGGCGGTGGAGCACTCTCCGTAAGGGCGGGCGCGTTCCCACTATGTCGTGACGATTTTATCATTGGACGACTATTACATACACTTTGTATGTAAAAAGTCGTGGACGACGGTTCGCGTCGTCCTATATGTGAACACCTCCATTTAAATACACAAGCCACGACGCTTTAAACGACACGATAATCTGTCGTCACAACATAGTGGGAACGCGGCCTAACACATCTTTGCAATCGCATTATCTCCCTACAGTCGAATAGTTGCTAAATTGATAAGTTTTTGCCCAGCCAGAAGTTTGATTGGTCTCTCTAGTATCTACATTAATTTCTTTCTACTTATCATTTTGAATAATAAGCCATAATCTTTAGTGCGGAAACTAATACCACTGGCCAGTCACAGGAAGCCAAATCAAGCCTTAAAAACTTAATCGGGCAGCTGATATTCGAAATACCATCTGCCTCTTGCCATATGCCTGTGCCAGTCATTTGAGTGCGTACTTTGATGCCAAAATGTACATACATAATAAGTATGTCCACCTTTCGTTACCATATGGTCGTAATCTCTTGTTCGTTTTGTTGGGTTGAAGTTTGTTTAGCGTTTTCTGCAATTATTTTCGTGTAGCTTGATGTCTGCTCGGTTTTTCTATGATTTCTTCTTATTTAAAGTCCTACCTATATAGCATATAAAGTCTGGGCTTCCTAAAAATGCCATGCCCATTTGAAAACATACTTTGGTTAACGTTGAGCATCGCACCATTAGATTAGTAGATTCCCCTGAGGTACACATACCTATCAGGTGAGTCGCCTGCTAAATTGCTAATCCACTGCATAAAACCAAACTTTTCTAAGACAGACGAACAGTCAAACTTCGTGCGATAAAACGTGCTGACACAATCGCAAAACGAGTTTCTTAATCATACACACACATATAATTAAGCAGCCGAAATAAAAACAAGATTCACGTGTTGAACATGTGAAAATCATTGTAATCTTTATTTCAATAATGATATTGTGTCTGTCGGTACTTTATTACGTCATTATCTATGGAACTAGTCATGGCTTAACTTTCGGTGCCCAGAACTCAGCATATGAGTCGAATAAAAAACATGCGGGGCAGTCTTTGGGGACTGCCTAGTCATGGCTTTAAAACTTTCGGTGCCCAGAACTCAGCATATGAGTCGAATAAAAAACATCCGGGGCAGTCTTTGGGGACTGCCGATAGATGTGAAAACAAAGCTAAAGCGTTCGGTGACGATGACGCGAGTTCCATGATTTTTGTTCACCCAAAAAGTGCTCAACGCTCCTAAAGAAATTTTTACTTCAATAAAAATGGTTCGTGTGCCTAAAACTCGGATCATAGGATATCTTAGCGGTTGATCTTTAACATACCAAGACTCCCCCGTGCCTCTGAAAGCACGTTAAGCCGTTGGTCTCGGCTGTCATTTGTAAATCTTTGGCAGTCGTTACGGATTGTCGGAAGCCAGAAAATCTGACTCCAGTCTTTCCAAGAAGTATAATGTTACTTGTTAACCAGTTACTGGGTTGAGAAGGTCAGATAGGCAGGCTACCAATCCCAGCCAACGTAGTCCAAAAGAGGCGGTAATCCTATCTACTCATGAGAAGATTAAGTAAAGGTATTGTACGATAAAGCAATTATAAAATTAGTCAATATATTTGCTGATTTTCACACAGTCATGCTGTGATTGTAGTTTTAAAGGTCGTATCTACATATTTTTGTTTGTCGAGCGTGATCGTCATTGTCATGGTCGATAAACTCGTCGATTTATCAAATTAGCGCATTGCAGTTCACTGGTGGACAGGCTTTTCTTGTACCGTGTTGAAGACCGACATTCCAGCTTTCGCTTTCATCATCATCATCCAAAGCCCGACTTCTCCCACTGCTGCGCATACTCCTCTCTTCTCTTGTGCCGATCCCCACGTTCCTGTGCCAGCCTCATCTTCCTATCTGATTCCTCATTATAAAAATAAAAAAAACACACTCGAATTGAGAACCTCTTCCTGAACTCGGTTAGATTCTTATGGAGAAGAACGGACAAGAAACTCCATAGTTACTCTTTTCAAACATAAGTTTTACAATATTTTGTATACATGCATTGATCAATTGATTATATTATGTGAGCACAATGCACCCTACATTATACTAATATACAACACACGCTTATATTAATTAAATTAAATTGTTAAAACTGCGCATATAGCACAAATGATGACGTTTATAATCGCTTTAAAATCCACATTTTCTTATTATAACGCGCATAACTTGTTTGATCAAGTGCTGGATTATATATCGCTTATTTTGCGCAAAACGAATTTACCTTGAAATCAATGTACCAATAGTAATCGGTATTAATGTTTAAAGGACCTTCATTAGCATATTGTGACGCAGTTTTAATATTTAATCTTTAATTAAAGTAAATAATGCATTTATAGGCCTTCTGCCGGCGGCTTGTTCCGCCTGAATTTCAGAAATCATCCCAGGAGAACATCTCCCGGGATAAAGACTAGGCTATGCGCTATTCCAGACGATAATTTATCGCAGTGCCAAATTTCATCCAGATATGGTCAGCTGTTCTGGCGTGACTGAGTAACGAACATCCATCCATTCAAACTTTTGCATTACTTATAGTAGTATAGTACTTGGATGACTGAGCCTTGAGCCCGTTTTTTTTTTTGGTAAACGTTTTCTAAGAATAAAACCTAGCTACATCGATTTATCGCCCCTGAAACCCCATTTTTNCCCGTTTTTTTTTTGGTAAACGTTTTCTAAGAATAAAACCTAGCTACATCGATTTATCGCCCCTGAAACCCCATTTTTTAAGGATGGGAAATCATCAAATGACTTCCGCTCTGGGTGGAGCGGAAGGGCGTGTTAGTCTTTTACTGACTAAAACCCATCCGTGTTCCTTCTAAAGCGCTTTGCGTTCCAGGGCCGCGGTGACTCTTTCGAACAAATTCCGCAACCCTGGCCCCGAAACTCCCTGCATACTAAATTTCATGAAAGTCGTTGGAGCCGTTTCCGAGGTTCAGTTTATATTTTACATATATACAAGAATTGCTCGTTTAGATAGATACAATCATATGACAAAATGCAGACAACTACACATCATTAAAATAGTTTGCACGGCTCATATCACAAAAATCGAGTAGATATTCTTTTCAATCTTTCCTTCTACTTTTCTCTGTCCATCTAAAGCCAGTATTGAGTTCTGTTTATCCCTGTTATCCTCTACAAAGGTACCTGCCAAGGTTCAACCAAAAATAAAATTTAACCGCATACTCCAGAATGTTGGCAAAAATAATTCATCACCACAAAAATGACGGTTATTTTTTAACCAGTTGGCGACCCGCCATACCAAATAATTGATAACCTATGAAGGTTATAATTGTGGACCAAAATGAGGTTGTCGCTCCAAATAGGAAAGACCTTGTGACTGGTCTCTCCCCGTGTAGGTAGATTGATAAAAAATAACGATAAAAAACGGTCAGTTGGTCGTTGATAACACGACTTTTCTAGTCTCCAAGAACTAGTTTTTATCGTATTAAGGATTACTTGAGGCGCAATAAGAGCAGTGTAAAGGCTTAAGCGTTACTTTCAAGGTCCTTAGAAGCCGATACTTCCTTTCCTACACACGCTCACAAACTTTCGCCTTTATAATATTATTGTGATTTTGGGGACTATATTGCACAGAAAAAGATAGTATTTTACCACCAAAACCCATAACCAACTGGAATGTCAAACATAACACTTATGGGCTATTGCATCACTTACCACTAATTTCGCATTCAATTACAATCGCATTTAAAACAGCATTCCATCTTCATCATTTACAAACGACGGACATCACTAAATAAAACGATAATTAAAAATCGTTCAGCACTAAATGCATTTAGCTATTTCTGTTGCCAGTGTGCCTAAGTCTTCCTAAGTTCAGATCTTAAGTTATATAAAGACTCGCACTAGAGAACGTGCGATAGTCTTGTGACTGAAAACGTGCTAAGATATTGATACACTTTCAAGTATCCATGTCGGAAGAAAAAACATGAGAATATATTGTGGGAACATACGTCATTGCTAGCTTAGAACACGCTCATGATCATTCTTAGGAACATTTTGTTTGAGGACTTAGCAACATGTCTGTCCTTTTCTTCTATATTCTCTATGAGTCAAACCCTTTTCCTGGTCATGTCATCATTCACACAGTAGTCCATCCAATGATTATTTGGCAACCTCTCTTATTATATTTGAAAGGTTCATTAGAAAACCAGCGTCTGACATCGCTGAAATGGACCTTTTTAGTGCAGCCGTGAGACACACTTGGTTCTTAGCATACCTACATTTCTTTTTTATTTCTATGTGCCGTGTGTGTTTCATGTAAGTGCTAAATAAATATTATTCTTTCTTTCAATATAATCATCTACATTCATGCTCATAACTACCCACATGTATACGCTTATTGTGTGGTTAGATGTCGAATGGCCAGGACTTCCAGTGTCTCTGATTTGCACCGAATAATCATCTCTACTGAAAAAATCCAACTAGTCCGTCAGATAGTTTCAAAAAATAATAGACACGTATTTTTTGTTTTTTCACGTAAATAAAACATTACGAAGATAGAACGCAATTTATGCGTTGAAAACTCGCGTAACGTCACTACGATTGCACAATTTTTACTAGCGACGTGACGTCACCAGCCTCCTCTTGAACTTGGATGCGCTTTATCTTTATAATTTTTTAGCGATTTGAAATGGCAAAAAATACGTGTTCAATATTTTTTGAAAATTTAACGGACAGACTAAATAGAATTATATTTTTTCTAATTTGTATAATATCCTATTGGAAATGTGGCCAACTCTAAGTCTTATATAAAACAAAGGACCATAATGAACGTGACAAAATGCTGTTTAAGGCCGTCTGTAACATCTAAATCTGTTAAGAAGCTATTGTCTGCTATATATTCCAAGCTTCGTCAAAACCTGCCCGTGTACCGAGTAAAAATAGGTACCGCTTCGAATGCGGATAAAATCAGATTTCCGCTACTAAAACCACGAGGGATTTACCCAAGTTCCAGCTGGATAATCTGATTGCGTCAGGCATAAAATGTGAACCTTACTGACTGGAATATCTGACGTAAACACTCGTAATATTGCGTACTATGTGTAGTACGAGAGACCTTGCCTTTGTCCCTGAGTTCCTACAAAATTCATTCACCGGGAAAAGCTAATGTCACACGGGTTTTGCTTTTTTTTTTGTGAGTGTCTTCTGGCAGTTCAACCTATAAGGTTCTCGACTGCTTAACCGTGCTTGCCTGTGGTGGCCTTTATAATATTAAAGCCTCCAGCCAGGGCTTATAAAAAACTTACAAACTAAGCGACTACACGCTAAGGGCACCCCTTGTGGGGTACGGGCCTCGGCTTAGGGCGTCGCTGGGGGGAGGACAGCTAGAGGGCTGGATCGAACTAGGCCTCTTTTGCACATCGTTCTTGTACCATACTGTTTTTTAAACCAATATTTTGCCGTTGGTAACGAACATATAAACAGTCGCGTGGGAACGTCTTTCTTTACCCAAACTTACCCTACAGAAGATCGATAACATTTCTTACACAGAAACACGAATTTCGCCTGATTATTATATAAACATCCAAAAAATTCCTTCGAAACAGCCAATGCTGTATAAGGACGTAAAGTAAACTCGCCATACTCATGACCTATTTATATTTCCCCCTGCCATTTGATCACGTACACAGCCAGTGGCCTTGTTTGTTTGCTTTTTATATTGACTATAATGTATTCAGCTAATTATTCTTATGAATTAGTAGCTTGTTTTGTTGGACTGTCGTTTTTGAATAATTATCTCGTGTGTTTTTTTTTTGTTCTTTTAAGAGGGTCCGAGGTTGCTTTAGCAAATAAAATGCAAATTTTCGCAGCAAGTGTAGTTACTATGCCAGTTTAGCCCGTAAAGCTAGGTAATAGAGGTCGGGGCAATTTACTATCAACCAGGCATAATATCCAGGCTCCTTGTCAAAATAATCGGTAGGTCACTCTAGTTAAAGTCAATAAACTCTGTCCTAATTTACCGGTTTTTCCTGTCTTGAATGATGCCCAGACAAACAACACTAATAATTACTATTCCATTTATTTGTAGTAGTATTTAAACACCAATGAAAACGATCGGTATCTAAATACTGCAGCCCTACTATGACGTGCTATTGTCATTCAATTCCGATCATGTAAACGGGATAGTGCTATTTGCTATGTATAGCTCCGTCTCCCTCTTAGAGCGGAATCATGATCGTTTTAAGACTTCATAGTAGGGCCCCTGAACGTGATATTGTGCGTCACCGCACAGTGTTGCCCGTTCATAGCAATCGCTTTAAATAGGGTTACATGTGCGCTCCAAACGCATAAGCGCCATACCCTGACGTTGTCACGTCCGTTGCTAGGCAACGAGCAAACGTAGGCGATAAGAACTGGTCTTTGAAGCGTAACGGATAAGGTGACGCGAATCTATGAGGCCTGGTTCATAGTGTTTTTAACAATCTTGCATAGAATAGCTGGTCTTGTCGCAGTCCATCGCTGGACGTAGACCATTCACAAGCTGCGCCACAACAACTAGGGCTATTCTATACAATCTCACTGACCAAAAACTTGGGTGAAATGATTATGAAGTGAGCTGTCAAGCCATACAATCAAGTTGGGATCACAGTTCACTTTAATATTTTTTAACGCCAGAGCATAAACGTATCGGCGTGCCCTCGACACAAATTCGCCGTATTTGTCACATTTTTGTGACGATTGGCGTACAGTACAGGGCACGCGCTTGCTTGATACGTGACAATGGCGTTCAAAAGGTTAAGCTCACACCACCCACGTTATTACGGTGAGATATTTCGGTTAGTCCTCCACCTCTCGCATTCACATTTTTAAGGTCGTCAGATTTTCTAATAATAGATGTCCTTATCCACTTTTGACGAACTGTCAAATTAGCTACCAACAGTCGCTGAAACGTCATATTTGAAAGGCAAACATGACGTTTCAGTTACTGTTAGTAGCTAATTTGACAGTTGGTTAAAGGTAGATACGTTATTGAAACCGGCCGTAAGTCTGGCCGTAGCACAACTTAGCCAATAAAAGAAATATCGTCATAAGTTACTCAAACAATAAAAGGAAGGAAAACAAAGATTTAAGGTCAACTACTGCACTAAAACAGATTGGCCTTGTAGCAAGGTGAAGAGGCTGTGAGATAAATATGCCCGTCTCTTTTACTTCAGTACCTAGAACTGTTTGTACAGGACTTTGTATGGAAAAGTTCTACTACCATACATGTACACCGCCAAGGGTTATAGTGTTTCGGACTCAAAGCCAAACATTTATTCCAAATAAACCATTTACAAGTACTTTTGAATTGTCAGTCAATCAGTCAAAAACATGAAGCTATTTGCACGTTCCAAAACGTAGATCTCCATGGAGAAGAACGTGCAAGAAACTTCACGGACACTCTTTTAAACTATTTTATGTTTTACAAAAATCCTGGTTACATTAACCTTGTTGCTTCTTTATGTCAGAATAATGTAAAGAAAGGAAAAAAAAACAATTTTTAGTATTTGTAGTAAGCCAGTGACAGCTAAGTGTATGGGTGCCGAATGTAGACAGGTATATTCAGCACTAGCACTTCTTCAGCGATTTCGTCGGTGCAGATTTTGTACAAGCGATTTTCCCCTTTTGACCACCTTAAAGATTGAATTCCAAAAAAACAGTTCTTAGTGCTCATCTGCATCATAAATTGAAGCTTTGTGCAAAATGTGATGTTCTTAGTCCCAGTAGTTTCTACTGATGTCAGTCAGTCAGTTTCCCTTTTATGTATATTATGTCGCAGCCAAATAGCTTAATCACCCGTTGAACTGGTTGGCTAGCCTTTTCATGTAAATGCGCCGTTTAATCAGCGGCATAAGTGACATGGGTAAGTCATTAAACGATATTGAACCTTAGGTCGCTGAAAAATAGGCGCAGTTAATTAATGAAAAGGCTAGGTTTTCAATGAAACGGCTGGTTAAGCTAGTTGGCTGCGACATATACAGATTTCATCGTTATCAGAACGGACCTTTATGCTTCTGGTATCATTCTATACCACTTTCCGCCCGATTGCATCACACTCAATGCCGTAGTCGAGAATTTTTCCTGCTTTTCGTACCATGGTAAACGTAAAATTTCATCAAAACGCTCTCGTACCGTTAGATATGGTTTGATAAAAGCACGGAAAGTGATATCGGCACATAAAATTTATGGTTGTTTCCACTTGGTAACAGCGTTGAGTAATAGTGTTTGCAGTACACTGCGAGTACTTATAATAATTTTCATGGCCGATTTGTACCCTCCAATTGCAAGCAGTAAAATCGTTACTACGTAACTGCAAGTTTTGATAGATCGATACTGAATCTGAGATTTGTCAAAACTAAAAGCATTTATTTCAATTAGAACATTTACACTTTTGAATTGTCAAGGTCGGTCGGTCAAAAAGATAAGTTATTTGCACGTTCCAAAGCGTAGATCTCTATGGAGAAGAACGTGCAAAAAACTCCACGGACACGCTTTTAAAAATAATAGTTGTTCTATCAAAGAGAGAAAAAAGGCAAAGTCGTTGATAGCACAACATCTTCGGTAAGCAATTTGAATAGTTTCCAAGACAGCGAATGTAAATATTTTATCTGAAGGTGACATTTTGATCAACATGACGCTGTACATGTTTTTGTTATTACATCCTAAATTGATAAATGATAATGAACGATAAATGATTGTTGTGAACTTAGAACGCAATTCAGTATGTATGAAAATAGAACGTTATCTTTCTTCATCGCTATAAAATTATAAACCAGCTGTGTTGACTGTCAACACTTCGCTTGAACCCCGGAAGATATTAAACAAAGTAAGGGAAACAATGTTCCTTAGAGGGTGTACTCAAAAGGATATTTCGAAACTCCACCCGTTTCTAGTGGGGTCAATCAGGGCGTGGTTTCGCAAACTTAGTACTGGAACAAGGTCGCAACAGCTGTTTAATCAATAAAAAAAAAACATAGAGGAAGCCTTCAGTCTATTAATTTTACTCATACGGAAGTGTCGAATGAATATTGAATGTCTAATCAACCTTCAAAATATAATATTCCAATGATAAATTAAAACAAATATGTAGGCACCGATGTTGACGTTAGCAAAAATGTTAAAGAAAAAACTACAAGTCACAACATTCGATGTTTAACGTCATACAAACAAGAATATATTCTATATTCACCCACACACTGACAGATCGTTCGAGACTGTGAGATCATAATGATAACAAGATACTTACCTTGAAGAACTACTGAAAAAACGACCTGGGCAAGTGTCCATGGCTTTGAACCATTGGACCATTACTATTACGAAATAAAACATTACGTGTAGCTACGAAAATATATTTTCTTTTACGAGCTTTTCTCGTGTTATATAGTAATAATAATAATAAATAATAATATCTTGGGACAACTCACACACGGTCATCTGATCCCAAACTAGGCAGAGCCTGTGTTATGGCAACCAGACAACTGATAAACATACTTATATATTTCTAAATACATACATATTATAGACAAATTACACCCAGACACAGAACAAATGATCATGCTCATCACACAAAGATTTGTCCTGGGTGGGAATCGAACCCACGACCTCCGGTTTAGCAGTCAGGGTCACTAACCACTCGACCAACAGGCCAGTCAGTTATCACTTGCCAAGGTTACTTGTGTAGACGGTAAAGATGCCAAATATCGTTCCTTCCTAAAATGGTGGCTAACGTCTCTTTTTTATTTACAAATCATCATCTTACTTAATGTTGTTGTAATATACATGTGGATGGATGGACAGGGAGAGGGAGGCCAAAGAAAAAAATAGATTGTATTAGAAGTGATATGAAAGAAAAGGGAGTTAGTGATAGCGTGANGGAGAGGGACGCCAAAGAAAAAAATAGATTGTATTAGAAGTGATATGAAAGAAAAGGGAGTTAGTGATAGCGTGACGGCTGACAGGACAGAAAGGAAGAAAAAAACGTGTTGTGCCGACCATAGACCATAACATGGGATAAGGGCAGGAAGATGATGATTTAAAAATTTTAAAGTATATTTATCAGTTGTCTGGTTGCCATAGCANTTGTATTAGAAGTGATATGAAAGAAAAGGGAGTTAGTGATAGCGTGACGGCTGACAGGACAGAAAGGAAGAAAAAAACATGTTGCGTCGACCACCTCAAGTAACATGGGATAAGGGCAGGAAGATGAGATGATGACTTAATGTTACTTGGAGATTGCGAGACAAGTTTTCTAATTCCATTCTACTTTTCAAAAATTGTTGTTGTTGTTGCTAGTAAACAATATTTGGTAGTGAGGTAGAGAACCCAGGATGCATAGAACCTATAGAACTTAACTATTTTCAATCCTGAATATTATTTAAACTTTTAGAGCTACACGAAAGCCGCATGCATACAAAACAAAAGCAAATTCGCTATCTCTATTACAAATAGACACTGCTCGCTGACCTATTCTACCTATTTAGTATGCCGCGCACAAACGACCATTGTGTTCGATTCAAATATTGCAAACGGCATACCGTATTAGTTTGCTAAATCTATACGATAAAGTTTCACTGGTTTAAGTCAGTAATTAGGTAATACGGTAGCACTGTGCAGTAAGGTTGTAATACCGTTTTCAGATCTAGAAAATCGAAGACATAAAATAGAGACCGAGGCTTTAGCTACAACTGGATGATCAAAATATTCATTCCAAACTCTGGGTGTCCAATAGTAACAACGAGTTTAAGTTTTCTCTTATAAGTTTAGTAGAAAAACCTTGGCGAGTATTTTTTGTTGAATACAAAAACACGACCTTGATTTGTGCGTATCGTATACAAAATGCGATGTCTCGATGTTGTAACGTCTGTACCAATGCTTAAAGTGTGAGCATTTGACTCTCAATTTCGTCAGTAATAAAATTTACACTAGTATAAAATCTGTACGCAAAATGCCTTGAAAATGGCCATGGGTTGCGATTCCTATCGAGTTGAGCATTAGCTATGCTCAAGCTATATGGTAAGGCCATAGAATGGCAAACATAATTTAATGCTCTTATTATCAATCAATAAAATGACCTTTTGTACTCCCACTTGAGGCTTTGCCTTCCTGCTTGAAGGCAACTTCTCACATTCTGTTGCCCTAACCTGTTATGTGTTTCATACGCGGTAAAGGATTATCGTTAAACTCGAGTTTACTGCGAAAACAACAAAGAAAAAGTTCAATTGTTTCTTTCAAAGCTAAATCAGCTTTGGAATAACAAACATGACATGTATCACTTGATAAGAGTCCTCCAGCTTGCCTTTTCCCAACTGTCTTGATAACGGCTTATTTTGTCCTCTTTGCTTGACCTCCAAAACTCGTAATTCTTTATGAATACTTCTAATTTCTTCGCTTCTCCGCTGGATGTCAACACATTTTCCACAAAAACAAAAATATCCCTTGAATATTTTTGTTTACTTCCCTTGACCAGTTTCATTGACAACGTTTAACACATGCGGGCCAAGGTGCCCAGTTATTTCCGAACGGCCTCTGTTACTCTGTTAACTTGCCTGCATGCATGTCTCCTGTCAGAACGTCTATTACTGGTCCCCCCAGTCTGATTGGACGTGGAAAAATGGGTCAACTGGTACTGAAGGATTCGTTACGTGATGCAATTGGTTTGGATTAGGAATCATGTGCGCGATCGCCTGTTTATCATCTAAAGCTAAAATCATTTGCTTCTTCGTGGTCTACGAAGGTGATCCTTAGTACTTTTTTCCAACTGCAAGCGTTGGGTCAAATGGATCAGTGATAGCGATTGCTGCTTTTTGGGGTAAAGGGACATTCATTCGCCCATTTGGTCTATATATTTCCTTTGTAAAGCAAATGGAATATGTTAGGATTTTAACAGATGGCGTTCTGTTGTTTCCGCCTATATCTATGGGAATACGTTGACTTGATCTATGTATGTTTCTAAAGCAGGTTTTCGCTTCAAGCTCTAGATGTTATATTGCACGCTTTTAACATTGCAAACCGAAACTTGTCTTTTTAACCGTTATTTTTAGCAACCGTCTCCTCTTACCCCCTGACTCATCAAAGGATTCCTTTCAAATGGAACCAATTTTCATTCCGGAGTACCGGTTATTTCTGCCTCATTGTTCTGAACTTCAGTGCGTCCGCTCGTCCGGCCCCTTGGTCGCGATTACCTGCTTCTAAAAATACTGGCACGTTAAATCTAACGTTTTCTTGTTTGTGCCAAATGCTTATGTAACGTCATCATCGTCTTATCTTGGTTTGCGACAGCGAAAAGTGGTGTCAGAAAATGTCGATATAGACGAAACAATTGCATTGTTTGCTGTTTTTGACGTATCTACTATCTATCCTACCTTACTTTTGGTTATTGTTGAAGACATCAACATAATTATCCAAAACTAGGCGCTCTTCATGGTTTGCCTTCTCTTTAAATTCTATCTCTCTTTTGAACATGAGCCTGTAGTCTTAAATTCGTCCTTTAATAACAATTCTAGTTCGATCCAGCCCGTCCCTAGCTGTCCTCCCCCCAGCGACGCCCTAAGCCGAGGCCCGTACCCCACAGGGGGTGCCCTTAGCGTGTAGTCGCTAAGTTTGTAAGTTTTTTATAAGCCCTGGCTGGAGGCTTTAATATTATATTAAGGCCACCACAGGCAAGCCCGGTTAAGCAGTCGACAACCTTATAGGTTGAACTGCGAGACGCCACTCACAAAAAAAAACGATCTTTTGGACATGTTTCCATATTCTGTTAGTTCTATTTGAGCGGTTTCCTTTTCAAATCCATCGTCTATTGTACATTCTATCTATAAAAGTAGTTTGTAAGGAAATCACAGTGAATAGTTTTATCTTTGTGGTTTAGTGGTATGATGTCATCGAGGTATATTTTTAACCGAATCAAACGAGTGATGCCTCGCGATTATTCTTATCTTTAATCTTGACGATTGTGTTCCGGTATCTAAAGTACTGCGTGGATTTGTAAATAAAATTCCATGTTATAGACAGGAATGTATGTAGTTGAATTTGTGCCTAGTATTATTTAAATTCCCTCCGATGTTTTGTGTTTGTTTTTCTTCATGTTTGTTCTAGAAAATTACGAAATAATTATCTAGCAGCTACCGGTTCTTTAAAAGTCAAATGTCAGATCGCGCAATTTTTAACGTTTCTGTTATCGATTTGTTTTTAATTGTTTAAACACCCATTATCTAAACCAAACAACCTTAGCGGGAGAATAACACTTAAATAAACAGAACAAAATAACATGTTTATGACCAAAAAACACATGCAAATCATAACTCAGAAAGACCAACGGAACAACAATTATTTTCATAACAGTACCGGCCTAATTTCGCGCCAATATACTCCCGAAATAGACTTTCGTTTGAATTTGGAACGCTCTGTTGTCTATGGCGACGGCCATCTTGTAACGGTTAATTGTTGACATTGTAGCACTGTATGGTAATAATTTTTGAACACAACCGTTATTTTGGGTTCGTAAAGACAGTTTGAGATAAAAAGTAGGATATCTTACTTTGCACGATTAATCTTTGCCATGATTTTCATTAATAACTTAAATTCATGTTTTTGTATCAAAACAGTTCTGTTAAAATAATCGTTTGTCTATTGTGACAATATACTGATTAAATTTTGAGGTCATGAGTTCAAATTCTGACAGTGAATGAACTGGTGGAGTTCATAGGTTTTGATGTCAGCAGGAATGCCTTAACAAAAGCAGGTTTTTTGAAGTGAAATAAATGTTAAATTTTATTAAAACTGGCAAAAGCTTCGTTGTGGCACCGGAAGAGCCCAGTTTAGAATTCCAAAAACTTACTCGAAACATATCAGAAATTGATCAATGGCGTTTTTCTTCAATTCGAATTAATATGGAATTGTGTCAAAACAATATGTAAATGTTGTGTTTTAATTTATATTGGAGGTGAAAGTAAAGACAAATTATTTAAATTCCTTTTTGGAAAACAAACTGAAGGCTTCCACTATAATGGTACAATTTTTACCAGCGCGCTGCAGCGTCGTGGCGTCCGGCGTGTTTTCAACGCACTGTGAAAAAAGAAAAAATACATACGTGTCCCAATATTTTTTTGGAAATCTATCTGACGGACTAATTAGTTTTTTTTTCGTAAAATACCCTATTGTTTGTTTTTAATTGTGACAAAAAAAATACCGTTTTTGATGAACAATATTGGGTTTGCTCGGAAGGCCCGTTACGCCGCTGGACCCAGGGCTGACCTGACTGCCACTTTTAGATCTTCGATAGTCGATACGATACGGTTCGTCAGAATTACGCAACCAGTCTTACCAAGGGGTATTATTGCATATTACCCAGTATCGGGTTATTGAGGTATGTTATGCATGTCAAATACTGGTCTTAAAATCTTAAAAGCCGATCCCATCATGGTTCAATAGGCTA